>VSMD01039666.1:0-12177 GCA_008750895.1 Mirza zaza
TTTTTTGAGACAGAGTCTCACTTTATTGCCCAGGCTAGAGTGAGTGCCATGGCGTCAGCCTAGCTCACAGCAACCTCAAACTCCTGGGCTCAAGCAATCCTGCTGCCTCAGCCTCCCAAGTAGCTGGGACTACAGGCATGTGCCACCATGCCCGGCTAATTTTTTTTTTTCTATATATATTAGTTGGCCAATTAATTTCTTTCTATTTATAGTAGAGATGGGGTCTCGCTCTTGCTCAGGCTGGTCTCGAACTCCTGAGCTCAAACAATCCGCCCACCTCGGCCTCCCAGAGAGCTAGGATTACAGGCTTGAGCCACCACGCCCGGCCTCCTTTCTGTTCTTTATTCCACCACCCTCAGTATGTATATACACAGATATGATAGTATATACACTGCGTAACTTTTTGGATACAAATTTGATCTTTCCCTTTCAGAAAGCCAACTAATAAGAGATTTTCTTTTTGTTAGAAAGCTGCTTTTCTTTTTGTATAAATTTAACGAGTACAAGTGCAATTTTATAACATGGACATATTGCATAGTGGTGAAGCCCGGGATTTCAGCATATCTATCACCTGAATAGTGTACGTTGATTGTATTCATTAATTTCTCATCATCTACTCCTCTGGCCTTCCAAGTGTCTATTAATCTACACTGTATGTCCATGTGTACACATTATTTAACTCCGATTTATAAGTGAGAACATGAGGTATTTCTGTGTATGAGTTGTTTAACTTAAGGTAACAGCTTCCAGTTCCATCCATGTTGCTGCAAAAGAGATTATTTCATGTTTTTAATGGATGAATAGTATTCCATTGTGTATATATACATACCACATTTTCTTTTTTTTTTTTTTTTTTTTTTTTTTNTTTTTTTGAGACAGAGTCTCACTTTATTGCCCAGGCTAGAGTGAGTGCCGTGGCATCAGCCTAGCTCACAGCAACCTCAAACTCCTGGGCTCAAGGAATCCTGCTGCCTCAGCCTCCCAAGTAGCTGGGACTACAGGCATGTGCCACCATGCCCGGCTAATTTTTTTTCTATATATATTAGTTGGCCAATTAATTTCTTTCTATTTATAGTAGAGATGGGGGTCTCGCTCTTGCTCAGGCTGGTCTCGAACTCCTGAGCTCAAACGTTCCGCCCACCTCGGCCTCCCAGAGAGCTAGGATTACAGGCTTGAGCCACCGCGCCCGGCCTCATACCACATTTTCTTTATCCAATCATCTGTTGATGGATATTAGGTTGTTTCTATATCTTTGCTATTGTGAATAGTGCTGTGATGAACACAGGGAGCAGGTATCTTTGATATGATGATTTTTTTTCCTTTGGGTAGATACCCAGTAGTGGGATTGCTGGATAGGAAGCCGCTTAATGAAGCTATCTGAGCCTGCATTTTAGAAATACATTCAAATTCCATGTCTGCAAAGAGTATGTAATTCAGAGAAATTTGATCTCTATCCTAATTCACATTGCTGATCATTTTTATTGTATACATACCCTAGTGGAAATCACTGTGTTTTACCATGAGCAAAATCAAGAGACAAATTACAAATAGGGAAAAAAAGTATTGGTAATGCATATCAAAGAGAAAGGGCTAATCTCTCTAATATGTAAAGAGCTCCTAGAAAGTGAGAAGAAAAAAAAATCAATAACCCCTGGGCAAAAGACATGAATGGAAAAGAAAAATGTTCTTCAAACTAATGAAAAGGTGTCCAATCTCACTTATATTAAGAGAAATTTAAAGTGAAACTATATTTAAATATCAGCTGTTACCTGTCAAATTGTTAAGCATCCAGATATTTGACAATATATTTCATTGACGATATTCTGGGGCACATAAATTGCCTAGTGGGAATGCAAAATGATGTAACACTATGAAGAGGCATTTGGCAATATTTACCAAAATTACAAAAGTGTTTACCTCGACTTGGAACTTCCATTTCTGGAAAACTATCCTACAGGTACACCTGACTTGTCACATTAAAAGATTAGAAATAGATCAAGTGTCCAGTAGTTTTGGATAAACTAATGGTTCATGCAATGAAAACTCTGCAGTTGAGGAAAAAAAGGGTGAGTTTCTCAATGTATTGATTATGAAGAGACTATATATTTTTCAAGTAAAATGCAAAGTGCAGAACTGTATATATAATATACTAGCTTTTACAGATGTAAGTGAGGGAAACGGGTAATTTGTATTGCTTGTATATGCATGTGGAATCACTAGAAGATTAAACAAGAAACTTACAAAAATGGTTACCTACCTACTAAGGATGGGAAGGAGACTTCTGTGTATACTTTCATATTGTTTTGACTTTTGAATTACATAAATTATATCACTCAGAAAACTAAAATTGTTTTGAAAATTGTAACCTTCATGAAAGTTAAAATTTATTATAAAACAAAGAGTATAATAAAAATATGTAGATTAAAGAATATTTTATCTACTATCCGTTTGTTGAACTCAGATGTTCTTTCCATTTATTGTCTCTTGTAGACAATGTAGCTATGAATATTTTTGTGTAATATCTTTAGTTGCAAAGTACAAAAATTTCTATCAGATTTATACTCAGGAATGATATTGTTGGGTCTTAGCATATTCAGCTTTATTGGATAATACCAAGTTTTCCAAAGCATACTACTGTTTTCCAAGTTATACTTATGTACAATTCCACCAGCAGTGGAGGAGAGAGTACTGATTGTCTCACATGTTCTTGTCAGCACTCACTAAATATTTTAACTCTTTCTGAGCTGCTTAGTCATCTTATTCATAATTGTTCATCATTTTCCATTACTTACATGTATCCTTAGTTGAAATAATTCAAAATAGATTGTTCTTTTTCATTTTTCAGGTGTCTTTTTCATTTACCTCTGTGGAACAGGAGATTAAAAGCCTTCGAGAGAAACTTAATAAACTTAGGCAACAGAATGCTTGTTTGGTCACACAGAATCATTCTTTAATGACTAAAATAGAATCTATCCACTTTGAATTGACACAGTCAAAAGCAAAAGTATGTATGTTGAATCATGAGTATGCCAACAGAAAATAGTTGTAATAATTTTAAGATTTATAATTGGAAAAATATTTCTTATATTGCCTTAGTGTGTTATGTATAGTAATTTTTATTATGATATACTATAGTATCAACATGTTTTGAAATTTTGTATGAATTTTATATCTGAAAATGATTTAGGGGAACTTTATAGTTTTGCATTTAGTTAAGTCAGCTTCTTAAAGTGAAGATTACCAATGCGTGTGGTTTTATTTCTTACATAAAGGAAGCATAGCTTATTTATCTTCCTTTTTAAAATAATACATTCTCGTCCTTGAAAACTTAGAAAGAGGAAGAAAGACTACCCAGAATTTCCTCCATCTAGAAACCACTTTATTGGTTTATTATATAGTTGAATCCAGACTATTTTAAATAGTTTTGTTTTTCTTTTTACTTCATATATAGTCTAAGCATTTTCTGAGGCATTTACATAGCTTTTCCATTGATCATTTTTTATGGTAGCCTTATGTTTCAGTATGTGATTATAGTGTAACTTAGTTAATAATTCCCCTATTTTGGTAGTGTCCTATTTTTTGCTGTATGATTAGTATTGTACAAAAAATTGTAAGAGAGGAAACTAAAATAGCCAACAATAGACATGGTAAATTATGATATGCCCATAAAATGGATAGCAACAAAACCTTTTTTTAAAAAATGAGATAAATATATCAGTACTAAGTTGCAAAGTTGTTTGACTTATATGAATCATTATGAGGTTTAAATGACATGTGTAAAAGCAGAATAGTCTATATAATCAGGATTCAAAAATTATTTAATTAGTGGTATAAAAACATAGAGCAGTACACACCAATAATCTGTTTTGTTTTTTACAAAGTATGCACATGAATATTTTTGTGCTTGTGTGTAGATATACATATGATGTATATAAGGAAAGAAAAACTGCTCTATACTATTGACAATTTCAAGAGGGATTGGAAGGTTAGAGTGGGGCTTTAACTATTTTCTTTTACAGACATTATATGTATATTACATATATAGTTTTAAGTAGAAGAGTTATGAATAAGCTTTATTTTTCTTTTATATCTTTCAAAGAAAACAAAGTGCTATTAGGGATTATTTCAGCCCAAGGAGAAGAGATGCAACAATGAACATAAAACTTCTTTAGTGTTTGGGATTATTTCTAGGATAGCTTTCCAGAGGCAGAATGACCAAATTACAGGGAAAGAGTGTTTCTCAGGCTTATTGCACTCAACATTAAGTATTCTTCATTTTTTGGTCACTTTGAGGGAAAAATATTATTTTTCTTGATTTCTTATGAGGTTTACCTTTTCAGTGTATTTGTTTGCTATTTAGTTTTTTTGTTGATTTGTTCAACTTTTCTGTTAATCATATTTTAAATTTTTCTTCAAATATAATTTCTCTTTTTAAAGTCATAAATAATTATTTAAAGAAAATACTAGTCTTGTGGACCTTTTTTTTTTTTTTAGAATATACAAGGCCTAAAGTATCCAGCCACGTAATATAAAAATTACATTTTTTTTTTTTTTTTTTTTTGAGACAGAGTCTCACTTTATTGCCCAGGCTAGAGTGAGTGCCATGGCGTCAGCCTAGCTCACAGCAACCTCAAACTCCTGGGCTCAAGCAATCCTGCTGCCTCAGCCTCCCAAGTAGCTGGGACTACAGGCATGTGCCACCATGCCCGGCTAATTTTTTCTATATATCTTAGTTGGCCAATTGATTTCTTTCTATTTATAGTAGAGATGGGGTCTTGCTCTTGCTCAGGCTGGTCTCGAACTCCTGAGCTCAAACGATCCGCCCACCTTGGCCTCCCAGAGAGCTAGGATTACAGGCTTGAGCCACCGCCCCCGGCCTAAAAATTACATATTAACAGTGGCTGGATACTTTCCCCAAAGCCCTTCTGAACACAGCAGAGGGCCAGGTGTGGTGGTTCACACCTGTAATCCCAGCACTTTGGGAGACGGAGGCATGAGGATAGCTTGAGGCCAGGCATATGAGACCAGCCTGGGCAACAAAGTGAGATTCTAGAAAAAAGTGAGATTCTAGATTCTAGAAAAAATAAAATTAGGCAGGCATGGTGGTGCATGCCTGTAGTCCCAGCTACTCAGGAGGCTGAGATAGGAAGATCCCTTGAGCTCAGGAGTTGTAGACTACAGTGAGCTATGCTTGTGCCACTGGACTCCAATCTGGTGAGAAAATGATACCCTGACTCTAAAAATAACAACAACAAAAAAACTCACCAGTGGTTATTTATTCTGGGCAGTAAGACAGACATTGGAATTTTACTCCCCAGCTCAGCATTTTCTAAATTGTTTAAATATTATAACAATGAGAAGCTGCCTTTTTCAGGGCAGGTCTGACCTTTTGATGTTGCATATATGCCAACCTTGAGAATCTTTTGCTGAAAAGCCCCATCGGCTCAATCAATATATTCATAATTTGCCTTTTAGCAATATTTTTTGTTTTTGTTTTTCTGACACGGTCTCACTCTGTCACCCAAGCTGGAGGTTAGTGGCATAGTCATAGCTCGCTGCAGCTTCAAACTTCTGGGCTCAAGGGATTCTCCTGCTTCAGCCTCCCTAGTAGATAGAACTATAAGCCTATGCCACCACACCTGACTAATTTTTCTATTTTTGGTAAAGATGGGGTACCGGTACATCACTTAGGTTTGTCCAGAACTTCTGGCCTCAAGCAATCCTCCCACCTCATCCTTCCAAAGTGCTAGGATTATAGGTACGAACCACTGGCAATGTTTGTACTTAACACTTCTGGCATCCTGCTCTTTCTGAGCCTTTTGTCCCCCAGGCCTACTGTCCAGCTGCCATCTTGGAACTTCTCTCTTATGTTCTTCTACATTGAATCTACTGTTTCCTGAATCCCATGTTCTTTCTTAATTTATTCTTTCTATAATTGGAGCATATCTTCTAGTTGCTTCCTTTCCTGTTTGAAAATGTCTTAATTTTTCTCCCACTCATAATTGAATTCCAGGTTGAAAATTATTTTATATTAGGATTTTTAGGATATTACTTTCTTCTATCCTCTAGTGCTGCTTTGAAAAGTCTGATGCCATTGTCAATCATTTTCCTTAGCTTGTAATTTTTTTCCCTTTGTTTTTCACTTTATGGTAGTTTTTAGGGTCTTCCCTCTTGCCCAGATGTTTAAAATTGCATAACAATGTGTCCTTGTATAGCACTTTATTACTCATGTCGGGTACACAAGGGACCTTTCAGGCTGGAAACTTGTGTCTTTTGGTCCTAGAAATTTTTCTTACATAATCTTTTTGATAATTTTTTTCCTTGTTTTCTTCTGTATTTCCTACCAGGTGAATATTGAACCGCCTGAATTGGTCCTCTAAGTCTTCTAGTTTTTTTTCTGGTATTTTTCATCTTGTCTTTCTGTGATTCCTTTTAGGAGATTTCCTCACATTACTTTTTACGCTTTTATTGAATCTCTTATTTTAACTGTCATACTATTTTCATTTTCCAAAGCTTTTTCTTATTCTCTGATTGTTTTATATTTCGTAACATACTGATGCAGTATCCTCTCTTAGCACTCTGAAATTTTAATAATTTTTGTTATGTTTGCTTTGCTTGCTACTTTCTTTTTTCTTTTGATTGGATCTCTGACTTTCATGTTAGAAAGTTTTTTTAGATATTAGTGTTTTGGCTATTCATATTTAAGAGAAAAGCATTTAAATGCTGTTTCGAAGTTCTCTATGTATTGGTGAAGTTTTGTCCAGTGGGCTTCCTTTGTGAGTGATGGTTTAGGGTGGATGATTCTTTTGTAGGGAAATACTCAACTACCCACAACAAGTATTAGTTTATGATAGTCTTTTTCTTTGGAGCTGTTGAGTTTCGCTAGCAAAGAATCATTTGATTTCCCACCTGTGGGATAGCCCTAAATGAGATGGATTAGTAAGCTGGAATCTGATGGTTTTATATTAATCTCCTTGTTTATAGGTTTACCTTATCCCTGCTCACCATTTTACCTAGTGTCCCAGAGTCCCAAGCCTCTCTTTTTCAGTTTCTTCAGATAATAAACCTTCTAACTCTTTTCTGGTAGGCCACTGCCTTGCTGTTAGTGTTCTGAGAGTGGGAAAACCAGTGACTGTTATCTGGAGATACTTTGAACTATATCCCTGGTTCTCCATCTAGGACCTAACCCCTCTCCTCTACTGTACCTCATGCATTCACATCCTAAACTTTTTTTTTTCAGAGATAATTAGTTCTCTTATTGATATTCTTTTCCACACCGTTTAGATTATAAGAATCCTACCCTACCGTAATAGTTGCACTCTGTTAAAGGTTGTAGGATTACTGTGCTTTTTTGTATTATTTAGAGATTTTTCTCTAGTAAGCATGTATTCTAAAATTAAGTTTTTAAATAATAAAATTTATAGAGTATTTTCTTACATAATTTTTAATAGTTTGATATTTTATTTCTAATTTTCTGTCTTCCTAGATGATATCAGTAGAGATTCTATTTTTTCCCTCAAATAGCTAATCAGTTATACTGGGATGTTAAGTTGAGGGTAATAGCAGGAGGTTAGATGCTGAGACTGGCTTATGATGATGACATGCCCTTGTAAATGTTGATCAAAGGAATAGAAAGGATGAGCTTTACATTTGACTAATGATTGAAGAGTCCTATTGAAACCTCTCTGACAGGAAAAAAAACTAAAGACCAAGATTAAGTTATTTTCTGAAAGAAAGTACTGTAAAAGTTGTTTTATGTTTTAGGTTTCTATGCTTGAGTCTGCTCAACAGCAGGCAGCCAGTGTCCCAATCTTAGAAGAGCAGATTATAAGTTTAGAAGCAGAAGTTGCAGCCCAAGATAAAGTTTTGAGGTAAATACACTTTTATAGCTTTAAATATTTTATTTTCTACTTCTACTTTGTGTTGTATCTTGTTAAATCTTGTCCCCCATCACTACCCTAGTAATATAGTAACCAATTGTCTTGGAACTTATTGACTCTTTTTTCAGTCACTCATAATTCCTCTTGACTGCAGGTTGCATGCAGTATATAGGGGCTAAAAAAGACTAGATCCAAGCTGAGATGTTTATTTATGTGCTTTTGTTAAATATGAATTAGTTCATTTCTTGCTCTGCATAGCAATACATATCCAGTGCTTCAGTGGGAGTTCAAGAAATAAAATATAAGGAAAAAGGCAGTTTATAATTTATCATCCTCTTCTGCTTTGAATAAAGTGGGAAATATATGTATATTACATAGCATATTACTCTATTTGAGTGTCCTAAAAGTCTGTAGTTATGGGACCAGTAGTATTAGTATCTTTTGGGAACTTGTTAGAAATGCAAATTCTTAGGTCACATCTCAGGCTTACTGAATCACACGCGGGGAGGTGAGATCCAGAAATCTGTGTTTTAACAAGTTCAGATGATTCTGATATACACTAAAGTTGTCTTTTATGTCCATCAGAATTTTGTAATATTCTTTGTTATATGTATTATTTTAAATTTATTCCTGGATATTTTATATGTTTGGTTATTATGAATTTGTTCCCATCCTATTCATTGCTAGTATATAGAAAGGCTATTGACTTTTGTTTAATTATTTTGTAGTTGAACTATTTCTTATATTCTTTTATCCTAATAACTTTTCATTTTGATTCTCTGGGGTTTTCCAGGTAGCTAATGACATTATCAACAAATAGGTAAAATTTGTCTTTCCTTTCCAGCATTTATACTTTTCATTGCTTTTTCACTTTTGCTTTTTGCAGTGGGTAGATCTGTCAGAAAAATTGTTGGATGTGGGGGTGATAAGTCATCCTTATCTAGTTTCTGAACTATATAGTAATGCTTCTAGTATCTGGCCATGAAATATCATGTGAGCTATCACTTCAGATGTATTTCATTTGATGGAAGTATTCTTTTATTCCTTTTAAAAATCTTTTGAGAGGCGATGAATATGCCTTTTCTTTGTCTCTCATTATATATTTATTTCTCTCAACTCCTTGATTTAAAATAATAGAATTCCTAATGTTGAATTATTCTTACATACTTGGAATAATCTCTTTAATAGTTTTTAAAAAATATCCTTTATTTTATAGAGAAGCAGAAGAAAAATTAGAACAGAGCCAGAAAATGGTAATTGAAAAAGAACAGAGTTTGCAGGTGTGCAAAGAGGAATGTATAAAGTTGAAGGTAGACTTACTTGAACAAACTAAACAAGGAAAAAGGTATGTGTTTTTAAAGCAAATATGTTTTGAAGGGAATAAAAGGATATATTACATATTTTAAAATCTAGTTAATATTTGAAGTGAAGAAATTTCAGAAATTTGGCATTGGAATAACTTAATGTTCTTTTTTTGTCCACTATTTTATTTCATTTTCCATTAAAATTTTCATGTGTGGATATTATGTTATTGGCATTTTGGATTGAAGTTAATTCCTAGAAGACTGATAATGATTATCAATGTAATGGTATTTACTTAGTTCTGAAAATTAAGTTGTAAGACCTAATTAAAACCAATACATTGAATTTAAAACACTAACAGAGAAAAAGCCTTTAAGATTACCTCTAATAAAATTAAATAAAATGTTACATGAACTCTTTATTTTTATTATTATTTACTTTTTTGAGACAGAGTCTTGCTCTGTCACCTGGGCTAGAGTGCCGTGGCATCAGCCTAGGACACAGCAACCTCCATTTCCTGGGCTCAAGTGATCTTCCTGCCTAAGCCTCTCAGAGAGCTAGGATTACAGGTACGAGCCACCATGCCCGGTGTATGAACTCTTATAAGGGAAATTTTGCCTCAGATTTGATAGAAAAAGAAACTCAATTCATAAGAAAGTGTGATTGGATCTTCCTTTAGGAATACAAAATTTCAATTTTGTATAAATTATGTCTTGAGGTAAAGTTTTTTTAGGTAGCTGTGAAGAGGAAACCATTAACTTTGAATGCCAATTAACTTTTAATTTAAAATTTTTAGTTTAATAAGATTTTATAACAGTATGAATATAGGAGCTTTTGTGCAGAGTAAAAGCATAATCTGCATTTTTATCTTCTTAGATAACAAATGTTTTAAAGAGTTATGATATAAATCAGGTTATGAAAAAAGTATTTGTCATAAATTGGTTAAATATTTATTTTCATGTGCACTTAAACTTCTAAAAACCACTCTAATCCAATCTATAGGTCATTTTTTCATTTAAAGAACATTTTCACAGCAATATTTGGTTAGCCTAGTTCAAGTTACAGTATGTATTTGATGGGCAACATGGGTTAGTGGAAAATGTTTAGATTTTGGAGACAGCTAGATTTTATCTCTCAGTGGCTTTGTTACCTTGGGCAAACTATTTAACCTTCCCAAGCCTCAGTTTTTTCATCTATTAAATCAAGACGATATTGTCTTGACATATATAGATATATGAAGATTAAATGAAAAAAGAAATACAGGATGCCTTTTAAGTAGTAAATACTAACAAACTATAACTATTGTGTAAACTGTGTGGTTAAATTTTAATATTCAGACTTTACTTATTCAGATAAGCTTTGTACATTGTTATTTGAAATAGTGAGATGTAACATATGAAGACCACATTCATAATATGGCTGCTAATAAAAAGTACAGAGGAAGAACTACTAGTTTCCTTTATGCAACTTAGATAAGAGATGATTTTTAAGGTAGAGTATTGACTTTGCTTTCACAAGGTGAGTAAGTGGGGACAGACACATTCTGGGCAGCATGTGCAGATACAAATGTATCAAAGAGCATCATTGCTAAAGAACTAGAAATAGTTTTATGTACTTATAAGTAAATAGATGTAGTAGGAGATGAGTCAAGAAAGGCAGGCTGGGCTGTGTACGGTGACTCATGCCTATAATCATAGCACTCTGGGAGGCTGAGGCAGGAGGATGGCTTTAGCTGAATAGTTTGAGACCAGCCTTAGCAAAAGCGAGACACCGTCACTGCTAAAAATAGAAAAAATTAGTGAGTTGTTTTAGCACATTACCTATAGTCCCAGCTACTTGGAAGGCTGAGGCAAGAGGGTTGCTTGAGCCCAGGAGTTTAAGCCTGACACCATGGCACTCCAGTCTGGGCAACAGAGCGAGACTCTGTCTCAAAAAAAAAAAAAAACGACAGACTGGTTCCAGACAGTAAATGACTTTATGTGTTATACCAAGGGATTTGTATTTTAAACTGGAGAGTATAAATAGCTAATTAAGATTTTTAGGTAGAGATGTGACAGGAAGACTATTTTTGGAGCCTTTTGAAGAACTAGAGTGAATGTTGACTTTCTGCTATGGTCTTAATGTGTCCCCCAAATTTTCTGCATTGGAACTTTTATCCCCAATGCAACAGTGTTGGGAGGTACTTAGATCATTAGGGCTCTGATTTCACAAACTGATTAATACTGTCATAAAAGGGCTTGACAGAAGGAGTTTGCCCCTTTTGCCCTCCTACCTTCTACCCTGTGAGGAGGTAATGTTCTTCCCCACTGGAGGACACAGCATTCAAGGCACCATCTTGGAAGCAGAGAGACTAGGCCCTAACCTGCCAATGCCTTGATTTGGGACTTTCCAGCCTTCAGAACTGTGAGAAATAAATTTCTGTTTTTTATAAATTACCCAGTCTGTGATACTTTGTTATAGCAGCACAAATGGACTAAGACACATTCTGAGATCGAAACCTTTGCAAGGACTTTTTTTGGGTACAGATAATTAATTATAATTGATTAAAAAGCCAGTGTAAAGGCAGAGATTGTTTAGCTTTATGCTGGTTATAAGAGATGTCCTGAAGCATAAGGACACAGAAAAGTTGAGAGCAAAGGGATAGAAAGAAATATTTCAAGCACATATTCACCAAAACAAAATTGATATAACTATATTAGTGTCACACAGAATAGACTTAAATATAACAAGCATTACTGGTGTTAAAAATTACTATTATGGCCGGGCGCGGTGGCTCACGCCTGTAATCCTAGCTCTCTGGGAGGCCGAGGTGGGCGGATCATTTGAGCTCAGGAGTTCGAGACCAGCCTGAGCAAGAGCGAGACCTCATCTCTACTATAAATAGAAAGAAATTAATTGGCCAACTAATATATATAGGAAAAAAATTAGCCGGGCATGGTGGCGCATGCCTGTAGTCCCAGCTACTTGGGAGGCTGAGGCAGCAGGATTGCTTGAG
>VSMD01039667.1:0-13837 GCA_008750895.1 Mirza zaza
TATAGATCTGATAATGAATTCTCTTAGAAACATTACACTTAGTGTTCTCTGTTGCTTTATGTTTGATTTTAAATTGAGCATTAAGGGAATGAAGTATTTTAATCTTAACTCTGCCAGTACTTTTATCTAGAGGCCTGCTGCCATTTTTGTCTTCTATGAAATTTTCATCCCAAGAAAGGCAAGATTCCATTTTTTCCTAACAGATTGAGTTGGTGTAGTGTATTCTTGGTTATCAAAATACTCACATAGCTTTAGGATTTTCGATTGGTAAATATTCTGATGTGTGAAAAAGCATGATGCATACAGTACTATCTCAATCCCATAAAATTGGATGTTGTGTATATGTCAGGATCTAGAAGGACATGTCCATCTGTGAACTGCTTGTGATTGTGGATGACTTTGTTCTTTGCTTCTTGTGTTTTTCAGTTTCCTATATTGCATATATTAACTTTAAAAAAAAATAAAGGTTATTTTAAGGTGCAAAAAAAAAAAATGCAGAATCTAAGGCCCCAGGAAATCTAAATCCCCAATCTACTAGATCAGAATCTACATTTTAACACGGTCCCAAAGTGATTCCTATGCACATTAAACTTGAGGAAGCACTGAGTTAAAATACTATCAGAAACCTAAAACACAAAATCAGAGACTTCTTAACACAACTGGAGTTTCTGTAGCAAGGTAACTTATTTATTTGGTCCAGTGTATTCCTCATCCATCAGATCACCAACACCAAACCTCATGTTTCCCCTCCTCCATTTTCAAAACGTGTTTTGGCCTGTTAGGTAAATGTAACATAAATTGAGCCAAGAGGTCCATTATTGTTCCTCTTTTGGATTTCCAACAATGACATTTTTTTGCTACAATAATTGAGAAGGGAGATTTTATGTCCTATTAAGGGAGAAAGAAAAGCAAGTACAGAAGACTGATTTCCCAGGTTTGCTTTGCTTCAGATACTGTCTAGTTTTTACTTTTCTTGACTTTAACTAATTGGCTTACCATCCTCCAGTGTGACATGATAGTGTCATAAGTGGAAATGAAATGGATTAAAACTTAATGCTTCTATAATATTTTATTGTCCTCACGTCATTTTATTATGAAAATGTCACTGAACTCTTCCAAATGTTAAATTCTAAGCTGAAGCTATAAATACAGTATCATTTTTCTAGATGTGAATGAATTCATAGGGAAATTCGACAAAAGACTTCTATTGACATTGAAACATGGAGTCAATAACAAACCAGAAAGTTCCTCTAGAGTCAGAGGGGTTCTCAAACACATACCCCAAACCATCCACACAGAATTTTGTCCAACATAACCTCAGGTCACAGGAAATAATTTTAAGTGTTGAACTTTCTCAAATGTCTTTTAGAACCATACAGTATTTCCAGGGAATGTTTAGTATTAAGAATTAACATTTTGAAATATTTGGAACATGTCTCCAGGTTATAGATTATGATTAATTCACAAAAGGCCAATGCTTTTGGCCCTATTTTTCTCATGGTTGCCACAGATCATAAGCAGTCTTCAGGGTGGCAATTTCCAAAATTCCATATGTCCTTCACTATATCCTAAGAAATTCCAACATTATCTTTATAATTTTGTTTTGGTTATCTATTGCTGTTTAATCACTCAAAAACTCAATGGATATTTTTTAACATCCATTTTATCACACTCACAGATTCTGTAAGCCTCAGAAATTCAGACAGGGCATATCAGGGATGTCTTGTCTGTGCTCTGTCATGTTTTGGGCTTCAGTTGAGAAGACTCATATAGCTAGGGTGACTCAAGGAGCTGTGAATAGAATTCCAGAGGCTGGGTAGAGAGGGTTTAACTGAGTCTATCAACCATCACCCATATGCATGGTCTCTCTCCATGTGGCTTGGACTGTCACACAGTCTGGTAGCTTCAAGGTAGTCAGACTTTTTACCCTAGTCAGCTCACAGCCTCAAAAGCAAATGTTCCAGAGAATACAGCAAAAGTTGTATGAGCTGTTACAGCCCAGCCTCGGCCATACTCTATTGGTTGAAATGAGCACAAATCTGCCCAGACTCAAGGAGAGGGGACATAAACCCTAATCGCAACAAAAACACTGTCAAAGAATTTGAGGTAACATTTTTAAATTGCCACATACCCATTAGACTTAACCACTTCGGTACCGTGCTCACCGGCCGCGAAACCTTGCCCACAGCCGGCACTCACAGTCCGCACGATAGTCTGTGCTGTGCGTTGACGACGGATCCGTTTTGCTCTTGTGTGATGAGGAAAGCTTGATTGCACTGAAAGCTTGTTTTACTTTACAGGCAGCTTTACTTGTAATGTAAATTGGAATAGGTAACATATACGTATATATTTTCATTATGTTATTTTTAAACGTTCACAATTTTATTTTGATAAATGAAAATTTAGAAAAGTCATATCATGGCTGTCGGCTAAAGTTGCTGTGCGTGTTCATCTGTGGCTATCGACTATAGTCGATGCTGGTACTGAAGTGGTTAATAGCAATAGTTCCATTTAAGAAATGGTTCCAAAGTTTTTGGAAAAAAAAAAAAAAGTTCAAACATCATTTATCAAACCCAGTCCTGCAGATGAAGAAAATGGTCTTGATTGAAGGAAAATATTGTGCCATATATTTGCTTTCTACTTATAATTTGAACCAGGCCATATGTAATTCTCTCAATCTAATCCCAGTATTCTTAGCACTATATTGAAGTGATCTTTCCTTTTTAATAAGAATAAATTATCCTATGTCCCACCTGCAAATTCTACAAAAAGTATAAAGACACCCCACCTTTAAGAAAATATTTATCTACCAAAGTCACTGTGGACACCCTGAAGGACAAATCTTCTGAATAAAATAATTATTTATGAACACTTAAGCTGTTCACTCCACAGACATAGTAAGATAAATTCTCTCCACACTCTGCATCATGTTAGTGCCCTCAATCACTCTTACGGAATGAAATGAAATAGGAAATGCATTCAATCAGCTAAAGAAAGTATGAAAACTATGAGAGCATGCTCTCCCCAAACTAGGAAAAACACTTAGGAAGTCACATTTCTCAAGGTCAAAATTAGAAGTGGAGAACTTTCCTCTATAAAGAGAGATAGGAAACTCATTGCTAGAAAGAAACAATGAAAATTACATAGGAACGTGGTAAACCCATTCCAAGATTGATAGGGTACGGTATAAATATCTAAAAAGTGTAGACATTAATTGAAAAAATCTAGGAAGCCACTGAGGGAAGCCAGCAGCAAGGGCCAGATGTCGGTGCTGCCTTCCCCAGTCCTGGGGCCAACACATGCAAGGCAGCTCCGCAGATTCGTCACCCAGGCGATGCTGGGGAGAGGATCGCTGAGAATGACCCAAGGGGAGGACTGCGCCAGGCCCAGGAGCTTAGGAAATAGGCAGTTACTTATTTATCGCAAACATAGAAGTTTCCACTCCCTATATTTGTGCATTTGAATTTCTAACATTAGGAATAAATGTTATCCTTAGATTTGGAGATTATGAGGGTAAAAAGCTTGCACCTGAATTCCATGCGAGGATGAACTAAGAAATGTTGTTTCTTAGATGAAGAAGATAAAGAAATCTACTTTGGGATGAGGGGTCCATGTAATTCTAACCACATCAGTTAAATGTACATATATACATTTAATGTATATGTACATTCAAATCTTCATTTTTCCATGCAATGTTGCAAGTGCATGCCTGAATCTCGTATAAAACATAAGTTTTACTTATTATTTTATGAAAAGCCCATGCTTGACATGGTGTGTGCATGTATGTGTGCTGTGTGTTAAATAGGGAATTATTTAATTTTTAAATGCTTGCCTTAGAAAATATACTTTTTCAAGTAAACTCTTCTATCAGTTGTTTAAAAGAAACCAGAAAAGGTGAACACTTGATGGTCAGTTATTTCTGATTAGGCTCCGCCCAGGCCTTCAGGAGCCTTGACAGCAGAGCAAAGATCTTTCCAGAGGCATTTATTATACTAGAAAATTTTCCAGTTCAAAAAATAAACTTTGATGAAACTAGAATTGAAGTGAGGTAGTTAATGATCCATAATTAAACTAGTTTCCATAGAAATTAATCCAAGAAAACAGATTTTAAATTTTTACATTTTCTTCCAAAAGCTTAAACAACATGGAATCATAAAGCCCGAATTCATTATGAAACCATTGATTTAAATTCATTAATGACAAATCAAGTATTCTTTTCAAAGAAAAAAAAAATCACACATTAATTCCACAGCTTTGTTTCACATACATTCTAGTTAAGGGTCTTTCTAAGAATCAACAAAGATAAAGGAAAAGAACTATGCACCAAGGATATAGTACAGGAGACCTAACTCCTTCACAGTTATGTCTGTTCATGCCACAGCAGCTTGTTAAATGGTGAAAAACAGAGTGAGAGGGGATAGCTTGATGATAAACAATTGTATCAGATGCACTAAATCAATTACTTATTTGGATCTCAAATGATCCAGCTTTTAAAAAGAAATACTTTTGAGGGGCAAAATACTAAAATAATCTCTTCAAGTTATACTATTTCTAAGCCATATATACATATATATGTGTGTATATATATATACACACATATATATGTATATATATGTGTATATATATGTGTGTGTGTGTGTGTGTGTGTATATATATATATATATATATAACTCCTAGACTCAAGCAATCCTCCTGCCTCAGCCTCCCAAGCAGCTGGGACTACAAGTGCACACCATCACACCTAGCTGGGTTTTGGGATTATTTTGGTTTGGTTTTTGTTTTTTTTTTTTGGTAGAGTTGGAATCTTGGTATGTTGCGCAGGCTGGTCTTAAACTCCTAGCCTCAAGAAACCCTCCTACCTTGGCCTTTCAAAGCACTGGGATTAGAGGTGTGACATATTTTTAATGACTATCTGGTCAAATTTTCTAATAAGATAAATCATCTTTATATGGTCCAAATCTTACTTCCATGGTTTGTCATAAAAGGATACCTATTGCAGTAAGAGCCTTTCGTGTCAAAGACATGGATTAGATCCCAAGGAGAAGACTAGGCCATAGTACCCCTCCTGACAGCTCAAAGAGGAAGACTAGACTATAAACTCCATGATGCCAGAGAATAAACTGCTTGTTCGTGTTTTTGTTTTTACAAATTTGTGAAGGGAAAACTGGAAGTAAAGCTTAAGTAATCAAACACTAGTACTTGACTCGACTCTCTTTTTATGATTCTTTTCAGTCATATGGACATTACGGTTCCCCTCCAGTCCACCAAACTGGATGCTCTTGGCTGTCCCATATCTGAAGTTGCTAGGAAGAAGGGTTGGTAGCAAATAACTGGCTCCTCTGAGGTTTCTGGTCAATAACCACTCTGACCTCAAATTCCTAATGACTTCCAACTCACTCATGACTTCAAGGAAAGTATCTTTTTCTCTTTAGATTTACCAGCTGTTCCTTCCAGCACTTCGATTCTTCGGGTTCTTCTGGAGTATCAGTTCTGTCATAGCTTTTCCTCTTTTCACTGCCAATCTCAACCCCAAGGTTAATCACCTGAACTGCACTCTCACTAGCACCCTTAGTTTTCTCCTGCCCCAGTGACTTCTGAGAAACTGGCCAGACGAAGTCCAACACCAGCACAATGTTAAACTGGGTTGCTGGACTCTGACTCTCATCTAGGTAGTGGTATACTACTAGATAAATCCCAATACTATGTTCAAATGATACCCTGATCAATTCTCATCCTGTAACTTCTGCTGGAATGTAAGAACCATCAACCAGTTCTTTCACACATTTGCTATCAGCTTCCTTTTCCATTCCTCTCAATAACCATTACAGACCTGCTTAGGCTCCCAGGTTCCCAACCCAATCAGCAAACAATTTGCCTTAAGGAAATCAAAACAATAATGTATGATCTGGTGAGGCTATGAGAATGGTAGAGTAAGGGGCTCAGCAAATCTGCCCAAAAAACAACGATAAAACTGGATAAATTTGTCAAATACAAAGAATTAAAGACACTGAAAATAGAACAAAGGCATCAACCAAATTAAGAATAACTTGCACAAGAAAAACTACTGAACCTCAGGTAAGAACTTCTCTGCAGCATTTTAGCCTAGGTGGCTACTATTTTTCCCCTCCATCCCAGGCCCCCATCTCTCCATGTGTACCCAGCTATGTACTACAATGAGGTAAGCCATGAAATCCAACAGATTCTCAGGCAGGAAGGGTAAAGGACTGACTTGATATTCAGCAGAGTGCAGAAAAAATCCCCACAATTATAGGGACTGTTGAAAAGAGCAGCAATTTTGGTGACAAGTGAGGAAGGCCAATGTCAGTTATCCTAGGGTGGTGATCCTAGTTGGGGCAAGCAACAGTCAGACGAGGCAGAAATTTAACAGGAAGGTCCAGGAAATGAGGCAGCCAGATGGGCCTTCATAAGCTCCCAGGTAACCCTGGTGGTCAGAAAGGCAGCGAGCATGTGCAAGGGTGCACACACTCTCAGAGAAGACCAGAGAAGGCAGCTACCTGCTTGTTGGTGGATGAATGTGAGGCCTTCTACAAGCAGAAAGGAAAAGGCAAGAACAACCAGTAAACTCTCCCCAACTCATACACAGATCCATAAGCAAAGGCAGAAGTAATTGCTCAAATTGAGTGAGGACAACCTCTGCCTGACCACTAAACAAACCTGATATAGGAGCAAACTCTGTGAAGTCAGGCTTAAAAATAAAAGTAATAATAAAAAAGGAAAAACCTGAGCACAGACTTCAGAGATTACACACCATGAAAGAAGAGACACTACACAGAATTAGTCCAAACAAGTCATTAGCCAATAAACAAACAGAAACAACACCCAGGAAAAAGTTAAATTGATTTTTTTCTATAATATATTATCTAAAATTTCAATTTTTCAACAAAAACTTATGAGACATGTGAAAAAACATAAAAGTGTGGCCCATACAAAAAAACAAAAACAATCAAGAGAAGCTGTCAACTAGTGACCTAGATGTACTTAGCAGATAAAGATATCAAAGCAGCTTTTAGAAATAGGTTTAAAAACTAAAGAAAATCATATTTATAAGTTAAAGGAAAGTATGATATAGTAACTCACCAAATAGAGAATAAAGATATAAAGAATATTAGAAAAAAAAATTCTGGAATAAAAAATGTCTTAAAAATTGGTAATTCCAATTTCCACCCCACTGTGTGAAGAGCTTGGAAATTGTCACTCCCATCCTCATAACAAGGAGAAAGCTGAAAAGCTAAGAATCAATAACTATTCTTAGATTCATCTGAGAATAGAGTTTGCAGGGCAAACTGCTGTCCCCAAAACTGGAGAAACAGAAGATGAGAGAGAATCACAGCTTACCACCAGCAGAAGCCACTGGAGCCAGAAACTGGCAGGAACAATAAAAACTATAAATGACAAATTGCTGGATTCTGATTGTAGACTAGTGTGAGAACTAAAACTTCTGGGAGAAGCTCACCAGGTTCTCACTGTGAAAACTGGAGATACTCTGGAAAGGGGAAAAAGAAAAATAACCACTTTGAAATACACCCAGAGTGTTCTGTTTTCTGAAAACTTAAGTCTTCCCCTTAAACTATAGATGTTTCTTACCTTATGATGGAGCTATGTCCTGCTAAACCCATTGTTAATTGAAAATATTGTAAGTTGAAAAGGTATCTATTAATAACACAACCTAACCTACCAAACATCATAGTTTAGCCTATCTTAAATGTTCAGAACATGTATATTATCCTATAGTTGAGCAAAATCATCTAACACAACGCCTATTTTATGATAAAGTGCTGAATACATCATGTAATTTATTGAATCCTTTACTGAACATGAAAAACATAATGGTAATATGCATACTCAAAGTACAGTCTCTACTAAACCTGTATCACTTCATCATAAAATCAAACAACTGTAACTCAAATCATCAATAGTCACAGATTGTACTTTACTACCACCTTATCTGACCTAGGGAAGGGCAATTAGCCAACTCCAGCCCTCTCTAGTGTTCCTATCACAATACAAGAATAAACAAAACAAAATTTTTCAAAAAGACTAAGAAACTCTTATAAATATCACAGTACACAGACTCTGACCCAGTTTTTTAAAATAACGATTTAATAATAAGACTACAGAATGCTTCCCCTCCCTAATACCTTACCACCACATCAACAGGGCTCTTGGACAATAATAGTAGACTACAGCAGAGAGAGTGGCAAGACACAGACTCTAATAGGGAGTGTCTAGGGAAACTCAAGGACACTAGAATAAATTGAAACCCCTGATACCTGTGGCAACAGCAAAAAGACTAACTTATCACCATATAAAGGCAAAACCTCACACTAAAGGCCCATTAATCTCAGTACCTAATATATGAGACATCATGTCTAGCTTTCAACAAAAAATTATAAGATATTCTAAAAGACAAGAATAAAACAATCTGGAGATATAAAACAAGCATGAGAAAACAATTCAGATATGGCAGAGTTTGGTTTTTTTTTAATTATCATGGCAAGAATTTAAAATAACAATGGTTAATATTCTAAAGGCTCTAACGGGAAAAGTGGACAACATGCAAGAACAGATAGGTAAAGTAAGAAGAGAGATGGAAACTCTGAGCAAGAATCAAAAAGAAACACTAGAACCATAATACTTGTTTCTATAATTTAAAAAAGAAAAGAAAAACGTCAAGTTTCATGATGCTATGTTTCCAAAGACTAAAGTTTGGGAGAATTGTTTTGACGGTTTTAAAAACATTTTCTTACCTTTGGATACACTTGGAAAAAATTAATTTTGAAAAAGATTAATGAAATGACTACCAAGGTTGCATACAGGCTAAAGGTGACAATGACAAAAGAATTGTTTTTCATGCAATATAAAACGTGTATAGGAAAGCAATAAAACAAAATAAAATGAATTAAAATGTGCCATACCTCCTGTTTAAAAATGTTCAGAGAATAACATCAGGAGAATTTAAGCCTTCTCATGAAACCTAATATAATAGAAAGTATCAGCAGTCCTGAAGATGATGGAAGACCAGTCAGAGGAAAAATTTGGGGGGCTAAAAAGGAAAACCCACCAAATTACTGTCATGAAAAAAGGTGAATTTTTTAAAGGCAAATTCATCTAATTAAAAACTTTGAGACAAACGTAGAGATAGCATAAAAACTATTAGGATATGTCTGCCAGCATAGGCTTAATGAGCCAAATGACTTGGTCTAATACACTGTATGTTTTATTGGAATTATTTTTTTAAAAAAACTTCCAGGAAGTGCTTTTGTACATAACAATATTAGCATAAAAGAAAGTTATGAGTTAAGGAGGCAAGACAGCATAAGAGTTGGAATTAACAGACCTGGCTTTGAAGTCTGTTTTCACCAGGTACTAGTTGGTTGACTTTGACAAATTTCTTATCCTCCCTGGTAATTTTTGTTCTCTACTCTTTAAAATACGTTTTTAAACATCAACTTTCACTGTTATTGTGAATATAAAATCAAATCATGTATGTAAAGCGCTTACCACAGTGCCTAGCGCATCACAAGTGCTTAATAAATGCTAACTGCTGCTGTTGCTTTTGCTTATATTAATACAATTATTTCTTAAACTCCCCAAAATAATATAGATTACTTGTGATCTATAGCAGACATCTTTTATTTGTGATCACCCAATATCATTTGAACTTCCTCTCCAACTGTGACAGTAACCACTTTGCAAATCCTGCCTTCTTTATTTTGGTATCTAAACATTATATCTCCCAAGACTCCTTGCAGTTATGGTAGAAACACATGGCTTATGTTCAGAAGAGACCAAAGATTCAGAAGTGAGCTATGAGAGGGAACAAGCTGAAGATGACACACGTGTTGATAATATAGAACATGATTTTGAAATCAGAAGAAAGAAGCAAGTATTCCAGCACTGACAGTTCCAGTGGGATAGTTTCCAGTTCACAGCAGTGTGTTTCTAGGTAGGACAGAGGTAGCAGCCCCCTTGTCTCAGTGGTGTTGTTCTGGAAGCTGTCCCCAGAAGCTTACCTCACAATATTGGAGAGCTAGAGAAATAGACTACCAGCTACCTGATAACATTTAATAAATATGGTCAAGCTAGCTAGAATGGATTCTGTTCTCAGGACCTAACCATTCCAACCAATAGAAGTCCCAACTTGGAAATAAGCTTACAAAATATCCTGTCTCATTTGGCCTCTATGAGTGGCATATTAAGGACTGCTCAGTAGGTGACCATTTGAAAAGAATCACAGTCACGACACAAAAGACACCCCTGAGTGTTATAGTGCATGAAAATTTATGAATAAAGACAAAGGACAGAATGCCAGTCACTTGGAAGATCTCCTAGCCCAGCTTCTGCTTTAATACTTGAGTCCTACTAGAGGAGTTTTGAGGAAATGCTGAAAATGCTCCTTCAGAAATTTTTTTTGAGATACTGGAAACAAATGCACAGCTTCGTGGTCTGCACGACAGAGTTCAGCACTACCGGACAATGAGGCAGTCTCCTCACTCAAAGATTTCTCTGCAGAATGAAACAGCTAGAGCAGGTAAAGGCAGGTCAAACAGACTCCTCTTGGACCAGCTAAGGAAGAGAAGAGGCATCGATGTTTGCATATCACCAGGAGATGGTGCTATAGAGTTTCAGCAGCAGCTTCACACCACTGTTGAGTGGCTTGCAGGCATCTGAGCACTTTCTAAAAATTATTTTCCCAGGGGAACCAAGCAGATTGAAAAATGGATGACTCATTGTAATCAACTGGTCATAAGCACAGAACTTTCAGAAAACAGTTCTCAGTGTGGGACAAGGAAACAACAGGTAGAAATGCCTAAATCTTATCAGAATACCATTCTCCTCCATTACTATGGTTCAGTTTTGTTCTCTGACTGGTAGGTCATGAGGAAACACAGGCTGTATTTGCAGACTTTGTTTTAGTCAAGCTCCTTAAAGCAAATAGTAGGAGAAAGATCATATGACTCTCAGAAATAGAGTTTGTCATAAAGATATTCAAGAACATGATATTTTCTTTTCATCTATATGGTTACTCTGGGTTTTAGACTGAGAGGTTGAGAGGCTTCATGTAACACTGAAACAATAGATCAGATTCTACTGGAATATACCCTGAAGTATAGTGACCTACCTGCTCTTTTATAACCTTCCCTTTATACATCCCAATGGAAGACTTCAACTGTGTCAATTTGCCTGTAGATGGCAATACAAAAGACCATTATTGGATAGAGTTTGAACTAAGTCAGTTCAGAAGTACTTGATCTGACCACATGATCCATCTTTGGTTTAGTCTCTAATCCTTTTTCTAATCAGTACTGGGCACTAGCTATATTAGTTTTCAATCCTTGTGGCATGAGTGACAGCAATTTATCCAAGAAATAATAGATTAGAGACACAAAGTATTAAGGATATGACAGTTCTTAGAGCCACAAAGTCTTCTTCATAGTTTGCCAAGTATAACATTCATCTAGGAGAATTTAAAATTCTGGTTCAGCAGCCATCTACTCTGTGGACTAAACATTAATACTACTTTTTGGCACTTTCTTAATGACCCCGGTAGAAATCTTGTGGTCTCCCCACCCATCCATATAAATATAGACTGTCAGATATAATTTATTTTGACAAATATACCAATGAACTATAATATTTTAAACCAGAGCTTTCCCACTTCCATAGAACATTAATTCTATATGTATTATTCTCAAAAAAGGGCTCTATATTCAACTAACCCTCAACATGAGATGCTCAAGTCTAGCGATATTGACCTGCCATCTACAAAAGAAGACATAATCTAATGTGGCCTAATTACTGAAGTGTTAGATGATTTCTGAAGACCTAAGCCTGGGGTTATAACATGAGAAGAGAATCATTGTACTGGGGCAGGGGTAGAGAAAGTACATTAAGCTTCTTTTGGACACATGAAATTCTAAACACTATAGTATACTGCACCAACTCCTGCTAAGAAACTTTTGAATTTTGACTACAATATACCACTGGATGCTGAATAAGTTTCTAGTAGCTGAGAGAAAAAAGAGCAGAAGCCAGTCAAAACCCTATTGCCTTTCATCTGTGCCTTCTGGATAGACAATGTTCTACAACTTGGATAGCATACTTTGGAAAACTTAAGCAGATGGTGACATGAGTCCATTTTCTTTAGACTCATCAAAAGGGAATAAAATCATTGCCTATTTATGAGGACAAGGCTAGCTGTTATAATGCAAAATGTATGATGAGTCAAACACAACAGTTAATTTTTTGCTTACAATAAATCCAAAATGGGAGTATCTGTGATAGGGAAAAACCTCTGGTTATTGAGGTGCAACCTACAATCCTGGTAAGAATAGCCAATTCCCAGCACCCCAGGGCTGTTTCATCACATTGACTTTGTCCTGCAAAGGTGCTACATCCTGAGCAAATTCCTACCAGGGCATAAAGTAGAAAATCCCATCATTGTGTTATTTTATTTTCAGTAGGGACACGATATTCTGACACATAGTGATGATTTTTTTTTCTTGCTATTCAGAAAAAGAACTTAATTGCAAAAGGAATCAAGAGTCACTGTGGACCAGAGGTGATAATCAAAATATTTAACAAGACTGGTCCGGCATGGGTACTGAGCATAATACAGATGCCAAACACTTACAAAGGAGGCTACTCACAATCCTGAACCAGTTCATACCAGCTGATACCAGCCCTGCTCTCTGTTCACACCTGGGGGAGGATGCAGAAATCCTCCAGGTACCTGAGAGCTCAGGCTATAGAATCTGAGGATAGGTTTCTGATCTAAGGTAGAAAACCAGTCATATCAACCAGGTTCAACAGTAATCATTATGCAGTTTCTTTAAGCCAAAAGCCATACCAGCCCCTATTCCTGAGGGATGTGAATGGGAACGTGGCTAAGTCTGGGGGCTTCCTATGTAGGGAACATGTACCTATACCTGCAAGAACTGCTATAGAGTTGAGTATCTTGATGGAGAAGGAAGGGGAGCTTATTCTATCTAGCAGAGGTTCACGACTATGGTTGGGGTCAGGACCGACTGACCTTGCACCTGGAATAGAGAAAGCAGGACTCCCACATAGGGCCACCTTGTCCAGCAGATGGAACCACAGGGAGCCAAGCCCAGGAAAGTGTGAGTGCTCCAGAGAAATTTTTCTATCCCTTTTCTAACCCTTCATGAAGGGATTTCTCTGAGATAATAAGGATTGGTGGGAGAATGTGTCAGGGATCACACCTCAAGTCCAACTTGTGCTATCCTGGAGTAAACAAGATCAATGCTCCACGTGGATCTCCTAGGACATTTCTTATACCATTTCCATGTACCCTTGCCCCAAGATTTGGAGTGTTTTCAACAGGAAGGGCCTTTGCAGGAGGAGGACTATCCTTAGGCCACTGGAGTCACTTTGCCTGCAGACACAAAGAGCTGGAAGTACTTGGGAGTTTATGTCTGCCCAGATCAGCCTTTGCCCAACAACTAACACAAATGGCAGTATGAATGCCCAGCTCCCTCGCCTTGGTTTGTGGCAACTCTGAGGTGTATCCTATACCAGCATTCCACCAAAGGATCAAAGTGAAGCTATCCGTCATCAAATTTTCTCTGAGACCTCACCCTTCTTAGCTTCTTCCTTGTCTGTCCCAGGCCCCCATCCTTTCCTAGTTTCCTTGGGACACTTCTGTAATAAATCACTTGCACACAAAACCTCATCTTAGGATCTGCTTCTCAGAAGTCTTACTTAACATGCTGGGATGCAAAAAGCGACTTTGACCATAAGGTAGAAGCTAACATTCATAGGTTCAACAGAATACT
The DNA here is from genome assembly GCA_008750895.1 of Mirza zaza. Taxonomy (NCBI): domain Eukaryota; kingdom Metazoa; phylum Chordata; class Mammalia; order Primates; family Cheirogaleidae; genus Mirza; species Mirza zaza. The sequence continues at coordinate 13,818 of VSMD01039667.1, forward strand.
GAGATTCATGGCAGCTTTGA
>VSMD01039668.1:0-10967 GCA_008750895.1 Mirza zaza
TACTAATAAGCCAAGAGCTTTATTGATGCAGCAGGCACTTTACAATGAGCCCAAGAGTGTCCGCCTTCTCTGGGAAGACAGGGTGTCTGTACAAACTCTCGGGTTTTTCTTCCACTTCAAAAAAGAAAAAAACAAGCTCTCCCTTTTACCACAGCCCTTGGATCTGCACCTGCCCAAATCATCCCTCCCCCAGTGCACACAGGTACACCTGACCAACTCTGGCCAGCCATTCTGGTAAACAGTCAAAATGTCAGTTCTGCATTACTTGTAGACAAAGGCATAGACTATCAGAGCCTGCAAAGGATTTAGAAAACAGTAAGATGATTTCTCTCTCCACCTTGAAAATAAAATACATTTCAGCGGATACATGTCCTGAAATAGTTTAGTTCGGAGTTCCTAGGAAGACGGTCCATTGTCAGTCCCTTCTTCACAGCCTGGGCATCCAAAGTTCTTCTCAAGGTAACATGAGTCTTTTTTTTTTTTTTTTTAAACAGTCTTTCTTGCTGTAAGAACTCTTATAATGGAGCCTAGTCCTCCTACTGCTAAGGCCTTTTCATGCCACTGGAGTAACACTGCGCTGCTATTTTCTGTGGGCTTCTCAAACCCTTTATAAATGTACTTCATTAATAAGTCAACGCCATTTCTGTCCAGTGACTGCACAGCCTGCTCAGTTTCACTACTCTTGAAGTTTGTGAGCACTTTCAGCACCACACCCTGGGCTCGCTCCTTCACAGCTTGATTCTTGGTGTTAACGGGAGAGTTCCGCAAGGCTGCATGAAATGCCCGAAGCATGTCCCCTTGTCGCAGGAGACCGTCCACTTCGCTAGGGTCTGGGCCTGGCTCTCCCGCCGCCGCCTCCTCCTGCTCGTCCACGAATTTGTTCTCGTCAAACTCGTCGATGTCCACCGGCGAAAGCGCGAGGACAGCGTGTTCCGGGCCTTGGCGGGAGCTCGGCGCCCACTCAGCCGGCTCCGCTCTGTGCCCCACCTCAGCTCCGCTCCGCTCAGCACCGGCTCCGGCTCGGGCGGCAAGAAAGTTTTTTGGTTCCTTTCAAATATTTTTCATCATGTCTTATTCTTTCTTTCTTTCTTTTTCTTTCTTTCTTTTTTTTTTTTTTTTGAGACAGAGTCTCACTTTGTTGCCCAGGCTAGAGTGAGTGCCGTGGCGTCAGCCTAGCTCACAGCAACCTCAAACTCCTGGGCCCAAGCGATCCTTCTGCCTCAGCCTCCGGGTAGCTGGGACTATAGGCATGCGCCACCATGCCCGGCTAATTTTTTCTATATATATTAGTTGGCCAATTAATTTCTTTCTATTTATAGTAGAGATGGGGTCTCGCCCTTGCTCAGGCTGGTTTTGAACTCCTGACCTGGAGCAATCCGCCCGCCTCGGCCTCCCAGAGTGCTAGGATTATAGGCGTGAGCCACTACGCCCGGCCTCATGTCTTAGTCTTTCTTAAAGCTTTGATATTTTCTTAATGTCTTTAATAAATTTCTCATGCTTACTTTATTTCCTTCCACATTGAATTTCTAATATCTGACATTTTTGGTGTTATGACTCTTGTTTTTCTGTTCTTTCTTACAATGGATTATTTCCATGATTATTTGCTAATTCTTTCTGTGAAATCACCTTCAGTTTGGCTTTTTTCTTTCCTGTCGGATGACATGGGTTTTGGTAGTATTGCTCCAAAGATCATTTATATTTGCTTAACCAAGAGCCCCAAGACCAGTTTTGGATATTCCTGGAAAATCTTGTAAAGTTTGACCTCAAACTTGCGCAAAACACAGTTGGTTTTCAAATTCTCAGGGAAGACAATTTTTTCACACATCAGTTCTCCTTCCACTGCCCTCCTCTCAGAGCACAGAAGATTTCTCTAGCCTTCTCTTAGTGCTGGTGTATGATTTTAGGTTTTTTTTTTCTTTTTTTTTTTCGGTAGTCTGCCCTTGCCCCTTCACTTAAGGTACAAATCTTTTAAGAGTTTCAACTTCATGCAGACGTGTCAGTTTCAGATTCTGAGGGGCCCAATGCTTTGGTGTTAAAACAAAACACCCAACAAGTTTTCTAGGACCACTAATTTTTCTGGGGAGGTGCTCATCAGCTTTTAAGCTCACTACCAAGTTTTTATTTCTTCTTTCATCTCTGGCATCTGAAGATTTCCCTTTTCTCCTATGACCACAGCTATGTGTATTATTTTATATAACATTGTGTTTGCAGGAGTAAGTATAGATGATTTTCTTTTGCTGTATTGCCAGATCCAGAAATCACCAAATTAATTTTATAAACAGTAAAATTATTTTTAAAATGTAAACATGAATCCTTATAATTTGTTTTCCATGAGTTTATAACTGGGCTGAGTAGTCTCTTAAAGGTTAAATGAATAATTGCCTAGTACTTTCTCAGAAAAAGCTGGTGATGTCTCCAAATGTGAATTGGCTGAAAGATTGGGCTCGGACACTTCCCTTCTCATCATATACCTGGTCATGCATCTTTGTCTTGTGACTAGGCTTCTAATTTTTTTCTAGGCTCTGACCCTTGCTTCGGAACACAGCACCTACTTGCTAACTTGGCTCCCAAAGAAACTGGTCCTGGGTTATTCCTTCATTCATTTGCTCACTTAATAATTTATCATTACAATGTTTCTGAACATCATAATGATTCAGAACTCAGAGAGGCTTACCCCTCTCTTGGGAACAACAGGCTACAGCAAGACAGCTACATTTGGTATGTATCAATAGCTTTGGCCTGAATTAGTCATTCAACACATATATATTGTTAACCTACCATATGCCAGGTTCTGGTCAACAGCTGAAGGTAAAGTGGAGGGCAAGATAGTCATAGTCCATTCTCCCATGGAGATTATAATGAAATTAATCAAGATAAGAAATTCATCAACATCTAGTATATTCAGCTCCACTTTGAGGAAAACAAAATGAGACAGCGTCCCTGACTTCTGCAGGAAATTAGGCACCATATTGAACATAGGTTTTTTGTTGTTAATTTTTAATTTTTAAAAAAAAAATAGAGACAGGGTCTGCTTCTGTTACCTAGGCTGGAACTCTTAGGCTCAAGCAATCCTCCTACTTTAGCCTCCCAAAGCGCTGGGATTATAGGTGTGAACCACCATGCCTGGCCATGAACAAAGTTTATTAAAACAGTAAATGCAAATAACTTAGTAGATAGGAGAGGAAGGAGCCTAAAGACGGCTGGTTAGTTAGGAAGGATTGCTAAAAGAGGGGGTATAGCTAAAGATGTGTAGGATGGGGAAGGGGTACTTTGGGAACAGTCTTAGGAATCTGGGCTTCAGCCTAAAGACAGTGAAAACTCCCTATATAATTTATGAGAACGGTAGAGGGTGACCAGCCTTCAATGTTAGGCCCTACCAGACCCTCTGCTCTCAAGCTCATCCTGCTCAATTGCTGCCCTAGTCTCAGGCTGTACATTGGGTTGTCGTAGAGTTCAGCTTTTACATTTGCCCAGGTAGGATAAGGCTTTAGCTGCATTGACCAACCTCATCATTTTCTTTCCTTTTTTTTTTTTTTTTTTTTGAGACAGAGTCTCACTCTGTTGCCCGGGCTAGAGTGCCATGGCATCAGCCTAGCTCACAGCAACCTCATACTCCTGGGCTCAAGCAATGCTTTCTGCCTCAGCCTCCCAAGCAGCTGGGACTGCAGGCATACACCGCCATGCCTGGCTAATTTTTTCTATATATATATTTTTTAGTTGGCCAATTAATTTCTTTCTATTTTTAGTAGAGACAGTTTCTCGCTCTTGCTCGTTTTGAACTCCTGACCTTCAGCGATCCTCCCACCTCAGCCTCCAAGAGTGCTAGGATTACAGCATGAACCACCACGCCTGGCCCTCATCATTTTCTTATATTCCCCCTTTTCTTTTTGTTTTCCTTAGTTCTTGAATTAACTCCTTGAGGACAGTCCAGTCAAAAATAGTCCCTCTTCAATATTTAGCTAATCCTGATTTTTTTTTTTTCATTTTAGGGCTAAATTTTAATAGAATGTGAGTCTGAACTCTTACATTTAGAACAAACAAAACTTTAAAATTACTGATTGGTTCAAAATGGTTTTATGGAAAAACTAATCTGTAACAAAAATTTGGCATTGAGTGCAAAGGCTCCAACGGTTTTTGAGCAAAGCATACAAAGGTTCCAAGGGACAGGAACTAATCCTGACTTCTGAGCAAACACAATCCAATTTTAGCCATGCTGAACTTTTTCAGTCATTTAAAATATGTAGTTGCGCCGGGCGCGGTGGCTCACTCCTGTAATCCTAGCACTCTGGGAGGCTGAGGCCGGAGGATTGCTTGAGCACAGGAGTTCGAAACCAGCCTGAGCAAGAGTGAGACCCCGTCTCTACTAAAATAGAAATAAATTAATTGGCCAACTAATATATATTAAAAAAAAAAATTAGCCGGGCATGGTGGCGCATGCCTGTAGTCCCAGCTACTCAGGAGGCTGAGGCAGGAGGATTACTTGAGCGCAGGAGTTTGAGGTTGCTGTGAGCTAGGCTGACACCACGGCACTCACTCTAGCCTGGACAACAGAGCGAGACTCTGTCTCAAAAAATAAAATAAAATAAAATAAAATATGTAGTTCCTCTGAGAGTTCAGTGGAAATTCCTCTCCCCAAACTGATTTATGAATGACTGTTAGATGAACCCCACCACTGCATGTTGAGGGCGTCACAGGAACCAAATTTAGTAGCTCCCAAGAATCCAGCTTTTGGAGGGGGTGACCGTTTGGTTCCTAGTACACCCCCATAGGTAGAGTCCGCCATGAGGAGCACAAAAGAGGCTGACTTCACCTGAGGGCTGCCGTTTTTATGAGGGCTGCGGGGAACCGCTGGGGCGTGTTCGAAGAAGCCGCTTGGGAAAGGGCATTTCTAAAGGGAAGGGTCGGAACGGGAGGGGACCCAGGGTCAGCCACCCTCCAGCAGCCGGCGTTCGCACAACCCGGCAGAAACGACGGACAGACGGACTTCATATGCTTCTCAGAAGAGCGTGGGAATCACGCAGCTGTGTATCAATTTGAAAAGCCCACACCAGGCCTCCGTCTCCGGACTTGCGACCCTGAAGACCGACAGGAAATAAAGCCGTGCCCAGTGAGACCCTCACACCTGGGATTTCAAACGGCCCGGGAGCCAGGCCCTCCCCGGAACCGGAAGCTTTGCAACTAGCGCCCCTTGCTGGCTGGCGCTTTATAGGTGGGGCGGGGCCTCAGCGGGAACTGCAACTCCCAGAATGCAGCGCGGGGCTTCCGGTTTCCGGCGAGCCGGCCAGAGTGAATGTTTACAACCGGCGGCGCTGCGGCCGGGTTCCTTCCGCGGGACGGGTGAGGGCGCTGGGCCCCGTGCAGCGCTGATTCGTTGTGTGTGGTTGAGTAGTTAACTAGTGCCCCCCGGGAGCTATGGGGTCGTCACCAGGCAGTGTCCCTGCTCCACAACTAGCTGTCTGTTACCTTGGGCCAGTACTTTACCTTTCTGAGTCTTGGTTCCCTTATCCGTAAAATGTGAATGATAATGTCTGCTTCAGGGAACAGTTGTGAGGATTAAGTGAGATATGATATATTAAAAAGACCTATTCCTTCCTTTATCATAAACTTGGAGGTGGAAGGTACTTTGAGGATGCTTTAAGGCCAATTAGGCAGCCTCACAGCCCTTTCTTTCCTCTTCCCTACAAGAGGCCTCTTTGGAAGCAGTGATGACTGTAACAAGAACTTGTCTTGCTTTGCATGAGTCTTCCACCTACAGAGCTTCTGATTTATTTTCTGGGCATTCATATGTGCCAGGCATGAGGACAACAGAGGTGAAAATTCTAGTTTTTGCTTTCAGGGGCCTTCAAGAATTGAGTTGGGCTGGGTGTGGTGGCTCACGCCTATAATCCTAGTACTCTAGGAGGCCAGGCAGTCAGATCGCGCAAGGTCAGGAGTTAGAAACCAGCCTGAGCAAGAGTGAGAACCCGTCTCTACAAAAAATAGAAAGAAATTAATTGGCCAACTAAAAAATGTGTACAAATATTAACCAGGCATTGTGGTGCATGCCTGTAGTCCCAGCTACTCGGGAGGCTGAGGCAGGAGGATTGCTTGAGCCCAGGAGTTTGAGGTTGCTGTGAGCTAGGCTGATGCCATGGCACTCTAGCCTGGGCAACAGAGTGAGACTCTGTCTCAAAAAACAAAAAAGAAAAAAAGAAAAAATTGAGTTGGAAGAAGGGGCTGAGCTGTAGATAGGTTTTAGCCCTAAGGGAATGTGGGAACAACAGGAAAGAGAGGAGACCTAGGTGTTTGAATTTGGGTTGGTCTTGGTAGGAGTTTGCCAAGAGGCCAAAGAGGGAAGAGAAATTGCATGCAGAGTTAGCAGATGAGCAGAGGTAAAATGGCAGAGCGCTTTGTTATGAATGGAGGCTTAGTGGGGTGTACTTACATGTTTTGGGGGTCCAGTGGGGCAGGGCTCTGTTGGGGAGGAAAGCTGGCAGGGGGCATAATGTTAGTGATTCCTGAAGCCAGGCTATGAGGTTTAGACTTAAACCTCATATAGATAGTTTGGAGCCATTGAAGAAGTTCTATGCAGAGAAGTAACTTAATCAGATATGTGTTTTAGAATAATGAGTTAGGTGGCAGCATGGATCTTTGATAGGGAGAGGCAAGAGGCAGGGAACTTGTTATAAAACTGTTGAAATAGTTCAAGCAAAACTATATGAAGAAAATTGGAAATGAGTGTACAGAAGGGAGAGAGTTGGATGATCTCATTGGAATCTCACAACATTGCTGTTATGTTGGATGGTGTTTTTATGTCCATTTTATTTTATTTTATTTTATTTTATTTTATTTTATTTTATTTATTTTTTGAGACAGAGTCTCACTTTTTTGCCCAGGCTTGGGTGAGTGCCGTGGCGTCAGCCCAGCTCACAGCAACCTCAATCTCCTAGGCTCAAGCGATTCTCGTGCCTCAGCCTCAGCCTCCCGAGTAGCTGGGACCACAGGCATGCGCCACCATGCCTGGCTAAATTTTTCTACATATATGAGTTGGCCAATTAATTTCTTTCTATTTATAGTAGAGATGGGGTCTCGCTCTTGCTCAGGCTGGTTTCGAACTCCTGACCTGGAGCAATCCGCCCGCCTCGGCCTCCCAGAGTGCTGGAATTACAGGCGTGAGCCACCATGCCTGGCCTTTATGTCAATTTTAAAGATGTGGAAACTGAGGCCTAAAGTGCTGTCTATCACAGGATGTTGTAAAGAGGGACGCCCACATTCTAGTTCTGGCCTCCTAATGCTGCATCCTCTGCTTCTTTAACAGTGTTACACTGCTTTGTCTCTCATTCAACCCTTTGGGGGGGGGTGGAGTAGGGTGGTGGTCTGTATCTTAACCACTGAGGGTTTGTTCTTTTACAGGGAGAAAGAGAGAGCGTGAAAGAGAGAGGATGTCTCTCTCAGACTGGCACCTGGCAGTGAAGCTAGCTGACCAGCCACTTGCTCCAAAGTCTATTCTTCGGTTACCAGAGACCGAACTGGGAGAATACTCACTAGGGGGCTATAGTATTTCATTTTTGAAGCAGCTTATTGCTGGCAAACTCCAGGAGTCTGTTCCAGACCCTGAGCTGATTGGTAAGTCTCTCCGGACTGGGGTTGGGCTGCTGCTCTGATCTCTTTTTGGGGAGGTTACTTCTGGAATTACAAGAATAAATTAAGGGCTTGGGATTTGTTGCCTCTTAATGTTAACACTCCATGGAAGTGAGTGTTGCATAAATATTATAGAAACACAAATCATACAATAACACTGTTGGTTGCCGTTTCAGTCATGTATGATTATACAGAACTACTTTATCACAAAGTTCTTTAACCATGACATTGTTGAATTCTTTCTGTGAATGAGCAGAAATTTGGGGTGGACTAGGGAAGGAGGAGTTAGTCAAGGGAGGCTCCTCAGTATATGTTTTTTGAAGTAGGTTTTAAGGGATGATTAGAAGGATTTTTGTTTGGTCGATTGGAGCGAAGGCATTAAAAAAGAAAATGAAGATGGCAAGGGCAGTCCAGGTGGAAGAAGGAGGAATTTAAATATAAAAATATAACATAATAAAAGGTAATTTATAATAGCTAAGGAATCTGATTGACAGAAATGTGTTTTTATTTTTATTTTTTATTTTTATTATTTTTTAGTACTACATATCAGTGTAAAGAAATGTGTTTTTAGTCATACCTGGATTAGGTTAATCCTTTTTGGTTGTTGAATTTTTCCATTTATTTAAATCGAACAGTCTCTACAATGTTAAGCTCCAGAGCTTTTCTGTGGATAGGTTCTGTATAAATCCATTTTATGAGTTTGTACTTGCTGATAATTGTTTTAAAATGTATTTATTATGTAGTATTTTTTTTTTTTTTTGAGACAGAGTCTCACTTTATTGCCCAGGCTAGAGTGAGTGCCGTGGTGTCAGCCTAGCTCACAGCAACCTCAAACTCCTGGGTTCAAGCAATCCTGCTGCCTCAGCCTCCCGAGTAGCTGGGACTACAGGCATGTGCCACCATGCCCGGCTAATTTTTTCTATATATATTAGTTGGCCAATTAATTTCTTTCTATTTATAGTAGAGATGGGGTCTCGCTCTTGCTCAGGCTGGTCTTGAACTCCTGAGCTCAAATGATCCACCCACCTCGACCTCCCAGAGAGCTGGGATTACATATGTAGTATTTTTTAAAGCATACATCATTCTCCAGCTATCTGTCCAATCAAAATAAGGTTCTCAGGGGACAGAAAACACCTAAATTGTTTTGAGGAGCAAAATATAAATGGTCAATTCTTTTTAGATCTGATCTACTGTGGCCGGAAGCTAAAAGATGACCAGACCCTTGACTTCTATGGCATTCAGCCTGGGTCCACAGTTCACGTTCTGCGCAAGTCCTGGCCTGAACCTGATCAGAAACCTGGTGAGTGAGGAGTGGCCCTTACCCAGGCAGAGTTTCTGTAGTATCTATAAGGGGAAGGCCTGTGTGTTAACAGGCCTGAGTAGAACAGAGGGGTGATTTACTGAGCTGAGGATAGGGGATGTCTTTATTACTTACTGGATAAGACCATATTGATAAGCAGGGTCCTGTCTATGCCATACCACCCTGAGTGCACCCGATCTTGTCTGATAAGCAGGGTCCAATTTTGACTTTCTTGCTGCCAACACAACTGAGGGAGGGGGATTTGTTTCTCTACTTTGTAAGTTAATTAGCCACTGTTTTCTAATGGGATGGGGAGTGTGTCTACTTAAACTCCTTTAGGTTAACAGTTTATTTCTCAGTGAACTTTGTATCCTTTTGTTATTGTTGTATTTCTTTTCATTAGAAAAAAAGCTGGGAAATTCTGGCACTTCTCTAATGCTGCATTTTTGTTCTCTTGTTAACAAATCTTCCTGCAAACTGCCTCAGGTGGTGATTTGTTCAGTCAGCTAACTACTCCTGCTATACTGGTAATTTACTTTCCTGAAAATATTTGAACAGTATTAAAATAGCTCTCAGAAAAAGTATACAAAGCCTCAAATGCCTTTTTGATTTATTAATAGAAGGTGCTGCTTAGAATTCATAATTTAAATTTTGCATTTGTGTTTTATAAGCTTTCCCAAGGATAAAGCTAAGCTGTGTAACAGAGAGTAGCTTTGTTAAACTGGCAGATTTACATATTTTTTAATGTTTGTGATTGCTGTGACTAGTTATCAGCTTGAAATTTACCCTTTTATCAATTCTAAACATTAAGGACAAAAACATTTTCTTTTGTATGCTAACGGGCAGTGAGAAAGAGAAAGGGAGCCCCTGACATGTAAGGGGTTGCCTGGCATTCACAGCCAACCCTTGGAGTCCTTTTGTGGAACGTGAACAATTGTACAGATCACCAGCATCAGACAAGGTCACTCTGAGACTGTCATGGATGAAGACAAAAACAAGATCCTTATAATTTCCAAACAGAGACAAAAACCTGAGCATTGTCTAAACCACAGAAGTGACCAAATATCCCTCTATCCCTTGCTCTACTTTCCCTTCCTTCCAGATAAGGATTATTAAGATACCTAATTATAGAATCAGCCCTACTTCCCAACAGTATCCAATCCAGAGTAAAGACTTGTTTCTTTAAATTTATCCCCTGAATCACCCAGCCAAACTCAAATCCTATACTAAGTCCTTTTTAATATCCTCTTATTGAGACTCCCCTTGATTCCCTATAGTGTGCATTCTGTCTGTATTGAGCAGTAAACCCAACTTATTCAAATATGGGCCCTTTGGCTGGATGGCATTGACAGAAGGAAAATAACATTTGTGACTTCTGTGAGCCAGATTTTTTTCTGTTTTATACCTCATTTAATCATTACAGTGGCTCTGCAGGATAGGTAGCAGGATTAACATATCTTAGATGAAGAAAAAGGGTTAGGAAGGTATTTATTCAAGGTCACCTGCTTAGGAAGTAAATGCAAGAGCTGGGATATGGACCTGGGTTTTCTTGGCTCAAGAGCCCATGTTCTTTTCTTGGGGCTGGCTGCTTTCCACTTGGAAAGGGTGAGCTTAGCTCAGAGATGTTACAGAGACAACCATTACTTTTAGCTGATTAGATATTAAGAGTCCTTTTCTCCCCACCTTTGCCTGGAGATTTATTTTTGAAACAAATGGACTTTCTTGGCCGGGCGAGGTGGCTCAAGCCTGTAATCCTAGCTCTCTGGGAGGCCGAGGTGGGCAGATCGTTTGAGCTCAGGAGTTCGAGACCAGCCTGAGCAAGAGCGAGACCTCGTCTCTACTATAAATAGAAACAAATTAATTGGCCAACTAATATAATATAGAAAAAATTAGCCGGGCATGGTGGCGCATGCCTGTAGTCCCAGCTACTTGGGAGGCTGAGGCAGCAGGATGGCTTGAGCCCAGGAGTTTGAGGTTGCTGTGAGCTAGGCTGACGCCACGGCACTCACTCTAGCCTGGGCAATAAAGTGAGACTCTGTCTCAAAAA
>VSMD01039675.1:0-25729 GCA_008750895.1 Mirza zaza
GCCCACCTGGGCTTATTTTTAGCTCGAGCTGGCTGAAAAAGAGTGACACAGTTGATGACATGTACCGGTAGCCAGCACAGAGCAAAAATCCCCACAATCATGGCCAGAGACTTGGGCTGCGTAGATCTCCCGCTGGAGGGTGGTCCTCGAGTGGTCCATCAGGTCAGTGCGCTGAAGCTGTCTGCAGGCCACCGTGAAGATCTTGATGTAGATCACCAGCATTATGAGCAGTGGGGGTAGGACACACCCAAAGAAATTGAAATATACCATGTAGCTCATGGGGACCACATTCTCAAAGAGGCACTTCACAGGGCAGCAGCTTTCATTCATGGTTCCATCCCAGGGCTCCGTGCAGTTGTTGGTGACACTGTCTTTACTGTTCCACCCCAGGAATGGAGTCAATCCAATGCCAAAGGCAAGGACCCAGAGGACAGCAATGACCCCCTCTTGCTCGAGTCCCAGTGACCAAACTTTTATACCTGAGCGGGACGCAGACGGCCAGGTACCTGTCGACGGCCACGGCCAGGAGGCTGAAGATGGAGCTCTGCGTGAGCACGAGCACGAAGCAGGCGAAGAGGAGGCAGCCGTGGAAGTCCGTGCAGAAGCCCAGGCTGATGGTGATTGCGAAGGGGATGGCGAACAGCCCCACGGCGACATCGGCCGCCGCCAGGGACACCAGGAAGTAGTTGGTGGGCGTCTGCAGCGCGCCGGCCGAGCCCACCGCGGCGCACACCAGCACGTTGCCCGCCACCGACAGCGCGGCCGCCGCCAGCTCCAGCGCCACGTACAGCGCGTCCTGCGCCTCCAGCAGCACGGCCGGGCCGCCTGGCGCCGGCGTCGCCTACCGGGCCCCGTGTGGGCCCCGCCAGGCACGGCCACAGCGCCCGCCCGCCTCAGCCCGCGCCTCTGAGCCGCGCGGCCCGCGGCGGGGCTCGGGGCTGGGCGGGCTATTAAGTTTTATATATTAATTTTGTATCCTACAACTTGGTAAACTCACTTAATTCATTTAGTGGCTTTTCGAAATTACTTAAGATTTTCTATGTGCATGATCACGCCATTTGTAAATAAAGACAGTTTTACTTTTTTCTTTCCAAATTTTATGCTATTTTGTTTTCTTTCTAGATTGGCCTGGCTAGGACCCCAGTACAGTCTTGAATAGAAGCAATAAGAACAAATACTGGCCGGGCGCGGTGGCTCACGCCTGTAATCCTAGCTCTTTGGGAGGCCGAGGTGGGCGGATCGTTTGAGCTCAGGAGTTCCAGACCAGCCTGAGCAAGAGCGAGACCCCATCTCTACTATAAATAGAAAGAAATTAATTGGCCAACTAAAATATATATAGAAAAAATTAGCCGGGCATGGTGGCACATGCCTTTAGTCCCAGCTACTCGGGAGGCTGAGGCAGCAGGATCGCTTGAGCCCAGGAGTTTGAGGTTGCTGTGAGCTAGGCTGACCCCTCGGCACTCACTCTAGCCTGGGCAATAAAGTGAGACTCTGTCTCAAAAAAAAAAGAACAAATACTTCACTTCCTGCTGCATTCCCAGTGTTGGAGTGAACACATTCAATGTTTAACCATTAAGTATGAAGTTAGTGGTAGGGTTCTCAAGCATGCCAGTTATCAGGTTGAGGGAGTTCCCTTCTTTTCCTACTTTCCTGAGGCTTTTGTTGTTTCTTAAATCAGGAATGAACTTTGGATTTTGTCAAATATTTTTCCTGTATTATTGAGGTGATCATATCTTTTTTTTCAATTTGTGAATATATGAATTCCATTAATTGGTTTTCAAACATTACTCCAACCTGGTATTTCTGGGTATACACCACTTGGTCATGAAAAATTATCCTTTTATGTATTGCTGGATTTCGTTTGCATTTATGTTCATGAAGGATGTTGGTCCATAAATTGTCTTTTCTTGGAATGTCTTTGTCTGGTTTTGGTATCAGGGTAAGCTGGCCTCGTAGGATAAGTTGGGAACTAGTCCCTCCTTGGTGTTATTTCTTCCTTAAATATTTGGTAGAGTTCACTAGTGAAAGCATCTGGGCCTGGAGTTTTCTTTGTAGGAAGGTTTTAAACTATAAATTCCATCACCTATTTCTTCTTGCATGAGTGTCATATTGCTGCTTAAAGACCTCAGGGTCTTCCTCTCACTCTTCCCTAAATCCTCACCGAGGCTCACAAGGCCCTGCCTGGCCTGCTCCCACCCTCCTCTCCAACCCTTCCACACTCCGCCTTCCCCTCACTGCCCACACTCCAGCCGCATGGGTCTCCCGGGATTATGCCAAGCTCTTCTCTACCTCAAGCCCTGGGCAGTGCCTTTCTCTCTATCTGGAAAGCACTCCCACAGGCTCTTTGCATGGTTGTTTCTCAATCTCCATCTCGGGGAGGTCTTCCCTGACCGTTATATTCGGGGAAGGGCTGCTGAGTACTGTCACCCACAGAATCCCATTTACTCCTTCGTAACATATCGTATACAGATCACACTCCGTCACTGTTGCACTTACTTCAGCTCCCTAAGAGCAGGGGTCTTGCCCGCCCTGTTTATGGCTGTACCCCTGTACCCAGCACAAGACCTGGCACAATGAGGTATTTGTGGCTAAATTAGCTGGTTGGCCTACTGGTCAGTCGGGCTGCGCATCAGGAAGCAGTAAGTCTTCTGTGAGCCTGTCGGCCAGTCTGAGGTTTCTGGTCAGCTGGAATAGGCCGGGCAGCCACTGAGTGCGCCAGCTGCTCTGTGGGGTAGGTCTGTGTGACTTAAGAGCCAGCTGCGAAGTCAGCCCAGGATTTTGAGGGACTCAAAGAAGTGAAAGGCCCAGGCCTGCCCCCAAGAAGCTTCTGGCCCACCTCTCCAGCTGGAATCCCACCGCTCCCCGGGCCTGGGCCAGGAAGAGCAGCAGGGTGGTCTGGAGCGAGTGAGGAGGATGCAGAGCCTGTCCCACCCTCTGGCAGCTGCTCCTCAGCAGTTCTGCTACAGGACGTTCAAACCCCATAAAAGCCTCACCTGGTGGCTGTAGTCCTCAGGAAGAGCCTGTGGAGGCGGCACAGAGAGGGCTTTGTGGCTTCTTCCCCACCCACCTCCCAACCTCCCCCGACCTGGGCTCTCTGCTCACGGAAATTCCCCCGCTGGACCTGGCTGGCCGGCCCCAGGAGACGGGCTGTGGTGCACGTTGCCACCATCTGCTCTTCACAGGGGCAAGACATCAGCCTGTCCTGGTAGAGGCTACTCCTTAGAACTGAACCCACCTTAGGTGTCCCTCTCCACAGACCAGGGGAGCCCCAGCTCTCTGGTGGAGGGGAGTGGCCTTGCATGAAAGCTGAGCACCGGGACACTCAATCCCAGGTTTCCCCAGGAACACCCGCCGTAGGGTCATGCACGTGGCTGGAGTCCCAACAAGTATGTGTAGGAGGGTGTCAGAGTCGCTTGTATGGAAGCAGCTGTTTGCAATAACTGGGCAGCAGCACCGGGCTGCCAGCAATCACTAAGCTTCCATCCTGCTCACTGACAAACCCTATGTCTAGGAGGCCCCTTTCGTGGTGACATCATCCCCCGCACACACTGCTAAGGGAAATGAGCTCAGAGCCGCCATCGGAGGCGGCCTGTTTACTTACAGAGACCCTGGCCGTCAGAAGCTCTTTGACCAGACATTCCCTGTCTTGGCCAATATGAAGCAGAAATTTCCTTAAACACATTACTTTGGCCACAACCCATCACTTGTTCCCTTGCTTTTAATTTTTTTCAGGAGGAAAATTCCCAGTTCTGGCCCCAAACAGAGCAGCCCAGGTATGATGAGGAGAGGTCACAGTGACCTCCAGGGGGCCTTTGGGAGCCAAAGTTATTCCCACCTCCCTGGTAATTCCTGCAGCTGGGAGATCATCAAACCACTTCTCCGAGACCCATGCATAAAGGGGTAGGGTCGGTGGGAAGCTGACGGCCAGCTTGGTCTCTAGACAGACCCTCTCCCTGCCTCCCTCAGGGCCACGGCCACACACAGCTGGCTTGCAGAGCATTTCCCCACTCAGCAACCCTGGCTGCACCCTCGACCCTCTCTCCTTCCCTCCAGGTCAGGGATATTTCAGGAGGGTACAGGAGCTGCCAGTTTTAACAGGCTCCAGGGGATTCCCGATATGGTCGCCCCCACCAACGCTGGCTGAGGGGCGCTATCTCCTGCCCTCCCCCAGCTCTCTCTGTGTTGTGCCCGCTGGAACTCAGCCATTCCAGAGGCTTTGAGGGGACAACACTCCTCAGTCTCCTGGGTGCTGCAGGTCTCTAAGGCCACCTGTGCCAGGAGCAGAGCAATGGCTTCCCAGGAGTACCAATCATGGGAGACAGATGTCCTCCTCCTGGCTGTTTGTGCCCACTACTAGGGCTGGTCAGTGAGGCACGGACGTGTTGGGGAGCCTGAGGACTTACTGGACCCAGCTCCTCGCTGTGGCCTGATCCTACTTCGCTCAGCATCCTGCAGCACCAGGGAGGGGCTCAAGAGCAGACTCAGGTGAGAAGAGGGCGCTGAACCTGTGCTTCAGGGTACTTATGCGTACGTGAGACTGAGAAAATGTCAAAGGTCCACATCAGAGAACGGGGTGGGGGCAGCGGCCCACACAGACCGGAGTTGGCAACCTCTTAGAAGGCACTGAAAAAGGGCTGGGTTTCTCCCCTGCTGTCCCCACCCCTGACCACCACAGGGCCAGAACTCCCTAAACATGTGTTTGAAATGAATTCACTTAGTCGACATGTCTACCGAACCCAAAGTCTGTAGGGTACAAAAGCTGGGAAGTCTCTAGATAAGGACAGAAACTGATAGCTATGGAACAGCTACAGCGTGCCTGGCGTCACACTCAACACTTTACACACTTTATTGTATTTCATCCCGAGGAAGGCTAAGTAACTCTAAAGGACACTAAGCCCATATATGGCAGAGCCAGGATTCATTCTCAGTTCAGTATGAACCCAGAGCTTCTACAATTAGACATCTCCCAGTCTGACCTCTGAAAAGTAATTAACTCAGGAATCAAGCATACTGCTGTACACCAAACATGGCCTATACAGCTAATGTGTAGGTGACTCAACCCCTCCATTCTACAGACGGAAACTGAGGCCAGATTACAAAGTGAGTCTGAGCTGTGCATAGGACCAGCACCTTGGGCTCTTGGTGAGAGGTCAGCGTCCTCCCACCACCCCGCCCGTCTCACAGGCCTAGGTCAATCCAGGCAAGGGAAAGGATAGCAGGAAAGCTGTCGGTTCTGCCCTCTAGGAGACTGAGACAAACGAAGATGAGCAATCAGAGACACACACACGGACAGTCACAGGTGCAGACACGCAGAGATGCATATACATAGGCAATGACACAGGCACTTAGACCAGTGTACTGTAATGCTCTTATCTCTCTACTTGCCACAGTTTCTTTCCATAAGGAAACAGGTGAGAAGGGCCCTTGTCCTGGGCCAACTCTTTAGATGGCCACACTGTGGCTCTACTCTGGCCACAGCCCCCCCTCTAAATTCCCAGTGCCAGTGCGGGGCCGGTCATAGAGCAAGCACTTTGAAGATGTTTGTTGAGTCAATGAACAAATCACTTTGGAATGAATCAATGAATGAGTGAATGAGTGCTTCTGCACAAATATAAATAGGCATACACGCTTTCAGAAGCTCACCAACTTATTATTGGCAAATATATGCACACACTCCTAAAGACACACATGCCTCAATTTACATCTAGAAGACAAGCTCATATTTATACCAAAGTAACCTCACATGCACACTCCCACAGACACATGTAGGCAGAAATAGACCCATGCATCTATGCAAAGACAGAGAGGCCCTCAAAGATACCCACATAGGCGGGCTTACACAAATGTGAATGCTTACACACATGCAGGGAAACACACAAGTACACACTTTCCACCAAGGACCCCAGTTCCCAACAGAAATACGGCCGCCTACATGTGCAAACCTAGAATAGTCACAGAAACCCACACTGATAAACTCAGCTGGACAGAGGCAAAGCTGTAGGCCCCAGACAGATGGGGAGTGGGACACCTGTCCACAGAGAGCCCTGGGCTTCCCCTGGCTTCCACGCTGTCTGCCTCCCTCGCCCTCCTGTCTGCAGCCAGAGGGGGCTCCTGGAGGAATTCCTTTTGCAGACTGGCTGAGAGAGGCTGCTCCTTCTCCTCCCCCGTAGTCCCAGGCGAGAGTCCTAAGGGGGGGAAGCAGATGGTGTGGGGGGCTCTCCCTTCCCAAGGACTCTGCTCTCGGTTCTGGCTGCCTCCCAAAGCCCAGCCGAGCCCAGGCTGGGCGCTGGACTCTGGACAGTGGCGGAGCCCATTCAGGTCCCACCGCCCCAACTCTACTCCCGACACGTGATTTAGGAGCACCTAGTGAACAGCACTTTTCCGGAAGCCTTGCTTCCTCAGGAAACAGCCCAACCACGAGCCTGATCTTCAAAACAGGCCTAGGATGAAAACACTGCTGCTCCTCTCCAAAAGCATGGGCAGCTCCTCCTGCCCAGAGCCCCTAACACCGTTCCAGCAGAGCCTCTGCAGCATCCCAAGGTCGTAGGCATTAAAGGCCAGAGCTCCAGTCCTGCTTCTGCTTCAACTCTCTGCAGCCACTTCTATAAAATGAGCCATTTGGGTTTGACGAATTCAGATCTAGCTGGAATGATGTAGGAGTCTCAGATTCCTCAGGCAGCCCCTGAACAGGGGTAGAGGGGTTCCGACCCCAGAGACAGCAGCCCAGTGGGGGCCTCCTCTTAACTGAGTCATCATAAACACAGGCCTTACGCTGGAATGGCTTGAGGCTGAGGTGTCTGGTGCTGGGGCAAAATGGTGACTCAGAGGAGAAATGTCCTGTCCAGCCTGGAGACAGGCAGTGACCACCAATCTCCCTCCCAGCTGCTCGCCAGGTCCCCAGGCCTCTGCTGGAGGTAGACACAGGGCTACAGCCCCACCCAGCCAGGCGGGCAGAGAGACAGGAATGCTGCTCAGCACAGCTGGCCGGACAGGGGAGGCTGTTTATTCTCTGATGTCGGGAACATCTCAGACAATCAGGGGGATTTGGCTGCCGGCAGCCCCTGGATGCAAGGTCTCAAAGAACTTAATCAGAGCAGGCTGATGGCTCGAGCAGGCAGTGGGCTGGAAGGGAGAGGCTGTTCCTGTCCTGCCCCACATGTGTGCCTCTGGGCTCACCTCCTGGGTCTGCAGTGACAAGGCTGAAAAGGCGACTGGAGACGAGCCCTGAGCTTTGGCTGACAGAATGGGCTCCAGGGTTCAGGGGACTTCCATGGTATCCACTTCTGGCATTGCAGGTGCCCCTGCTCACAAAACAGAGCAGAGCTCATGACTCCAGCCTGGAAATGGAACCCACTTTCTGTCCACTGGGCCTGGTGTTGGCTCTCCAGCCACCCTAGGACACCAGACCAGGTCATCTTTGCTCAGACAGCCCCTGTGCTGTGGCCTTGTGCCCATCTGCCTTTATCATTCCAGCTCTGGAGTCAGCTCTGGTTCTGCCTCCTTCTGGCCTTTTCACCTTAGGCAAGTCATCGCTTCAAGCCTGTTTCTTCTGTAAAATAAAGATAATAGTATCTGCCTTGCAGGGATACTGTAAGGATTAAAGAGATAATTCTTCTAATACACACAGCATGCAAGAGGCACTTGATACATGGAAGTGCCCCTTTTCCCTCTTCCTTTCTCCTATTGCTACAGACTCCACTTCTGGGGTTCCTGGGCTGGGGCCCTCTGGTGTAGTTTATGATCCTAACCCTGGTCATACCTACCCATTGCTGCTTCCAGACCTTGGAGTGCCCTGGGGTTTCCTGGGCCCGAAGCCCTTCTGGAGAAGGGTTCAAGCTGACCCAAGGAGGCATTTTGCTATCAAAACTGCAGAGGCCCCAGAAAATAGTGGCTTTTTTGTGTTTTGCCCATTTCTAGTTTTGCACAAGTTTGAGTGCCTCGTGGGGATAGTCCAGGGGTCAGGACAAACTTCATCAGTCCGGACTCACTAGTTTGAAATTCACACCTTTCCATAGTTAATAAAGAATTTACAGGCCGGGCGCGGTGGCTCCAGGATGGATGGGTACCAGCGAAGACCCAGCCACCTTTATTCCCAATAGGACCTAATTTCTTTTTCTTTTTTTTTTTTTGAGACAGAGTCTCGCTTTGTTGCCCAGACTAGAGTGAGTGCCGTGGCATCAGCCTAGCTCACAGCAACCTCAAACTCCTGGGTTCAAGCAATCCTACTGCCTCAGCCTCCCGAGTAGCTGGGACTACAGGCATGTGCCACCATTCCTAGCTAATTTTTTCTATATAGATTAGTTGGCCAATTGATTTCTTTCTATTTATAGTAGAGACAGGGTCTTGCTCTTGCTCAAGCTGGTTTCGAACTCCTGACCTCGAGCAATCCACCTGCCTCGGCCTCCCAGAGTGCTAGGATTACAGGCATGAGCCACCACGCCCGGCCAGAACCCAATTTCAACTCTGGTAAATATAAAGGAATTTATCAGTTACCTAAGTGAAAAGTCTGGTGTTAAGCACAACTAGATTTGGTACGCAAACAACATCACCAGGACTCAGTGGCTCTGCTTTCCACTGTGTTGACATCAGTCTGAGACTTTATGTGGCAGCTAGATGGCAGCAGAAAGGCCAGCATCTCACATGCAAGACCAGTGAAAATGTCTCTTTCCCAGGAAACCCAGCAAAACACATGGTTCATGTTGTTGAGATACTGTCATCTGATTGGGTCACATAGCCATGTCTGAAGCAGTCACTGAGGCCAGGGGAATGCAACTACCAAGTGGCTTGGACCTGGCACTGCTCTACTCCTAGAGGGTGTGGGTGGAGGGGGAAGCTGGTCAACTTTACCAAGATCCACCAAGAGTTGGCTTCCCAGAGAGGAAGCTGGGGTAGGGTATCAAGAGGGTGAATGGACCCTGGGTGACAAGAACAACCGATGGCCTTATCCAAAGGAAGTCAATGGTCAAAGAACTTAGTGGACAAATACTTTTCAAGTATCCCGCAAGCCCTTTAAAAATATAATTGATGTGCTAGTTTTAACTCCGTATAAGCCTGTGATAGGCAATATGTTATGGACCCATTTGGCACAGCCTGTACTTGCTCACAAACAGCAAAACCACATCTTTAACCCAGGCTGCAATCCATACTTCCAGTAATTCAGACTGGCCTTATCTCCTTCCTGCCCCACTAGTGGGCAGTTTGACTGAACTGAACAATGTCACCTGGGCTGGCTGGAAGGGCCTGGCAGCACCACATGCTGTTTTCATTGGGGTCCTCCTTTGGCCAAATGGAGATAGAGCAAAGTTTGACTCCAGCCGCCCCACCCTGTGAGCTGGCCCTAAAGCTCTTCTTACCCATGAATCTCCAGGGATTTCTTTCACCACGATCCCCCCTCAACTCATTCCTGAAACTTGCTCTCAGGAAAGGCTTTATCATCTGTCATTTGCACATGTGTATGAATAAGCATCAAATCGATAGTTTACCCTCTCTCAGGACCATCTGCATTTTCTTTCTTTTCTCCTGCCTTAGGATGCATGGGTTGCCTGGAAAGTGTGTGTAGTTAAATACTATGAGGCCGGGCGCAGTGGCTCACACCTGTAATCCTAGCTCTCTGGGACGCCGAGGTGGGTGGATCGTTTGAACTCAAGAATTCAAGACCAGCCTGAGCGAGAGTGAGACCCCATCTCTACTATAAATAGAAACAAATTAATTGGCCAACTAATATATATAGAAAAAATTAGCCGGGCATGGTGGCGCATGCCTGTAGTCCCAGCTACTTGGGAGGCTGAGGCAGGAAGATTGCTTGAGCCCAGGAGTTTGAGGTTGCTGTGAGCTAGGCTGACGCCACGGTACTCACTCTAGCCTGGGCAACAAAGTGAGACTCTGTCTCAAATAAATAAACAAACAAATACTCTGAAACCACTCTCAACTAATAGAGATAATTTTTCTCCCTTTCTTCCAATGGTAGGGATGGACTCCTGAGCTAATTTGATGAAACATCACAGGTGGCCCACCCGCATAAAAAGCTCTGGTGGCTAGTAACAAACACCAACTTGCTATCTCATCATTGGAGTGTTTTCTCATTTCCCTGTTTTGTTTCTCAACTCCTGCTCTCTGGAATCATTTCTCAAATCTCCATGCCAAACTTTCCCTCAGTCTTGGCTTTCAGGAACTTCAGACAAGACAGTAAATGAGACCTAGAACAATTGACAAATTGAAAGTCTTTATTAAATGTAATTGACTCAAGCTTTATAATATGATAAATATTAAGAGACTAGTTTCTAAGCTTTTTAATTTTACTGATATTTCCTTCAGTACCACACGTGCATGTGAGAAAAATAAAAAAAAAATTTTACTGATAACTTTTTTAAAAAATAAGGGACTAATATAGCATTGGCAACTTTTTAAAAACAAACATGAACATTTAAAAACAAAACAATCATCTTCTTACCATCCATCCTAGGCCCTAAAATTCTACCTATATCTGAGTGTGAGGAATGTCACTTGCTAGGGCACTGGGCAAGTTATTAGGACCTTAAGCAAGTTATTATTACCCAGTTCTTATTACCCAAGTTCTTATTACCCAGGATTTCCATGTAATTTTCTGTCCCCTGAGACCTAGAGCATCCAAATATAAGAGCACATCTATTCTGCATGGGAACAAGATACAGGGTTAGAATTGTGTGGTTTCCTCTTCCACAAATGTTCCTAAGCTTCATGTGTGAGTTCAGGCATAAACCTAATTCTAGTAATAGACACAAAACCAGTACAGTTGTCTCTCCATATCCATGGGGAATTGCTTCCCAGACTGCCCCCGCAGATACCAAAATTCAACGATGCTCAAGTCCCTTACATAAAATGGCACAGCATTTGTGTATAACCTACATGCTCCCATGTACTTTAAATCATCTCTAGATTGGCCGGGTGCGATGGCTCATGCCTGTAATCCTAGCACTCTGGGAGGCCGAGAAGGGCGGATTGCTTGAGGTCAGGAGTTCGAAACCAGCCTTAGCAAGAGCGAGACCCCGTCTCTACTATAAATAGAAAGAAATTAATTGGCCAACTAATATATATAGAAAAAATTAGCCAGGCATGGTGGCGCATGCCTGTAGTCCCAGCTACTCGGGAGGCTGAGGCAGTAGGATCGCTTGAGCCCAGGAGATTGAGGTTGCTGTGAGCTAGGCTGACGCCATGGCACTCACTCTAGCCTGGGCAACAAAGTGAGACTCTGTCTCAAAAAATAAATACATAAATAAATATTAAAAAAAAATAAATCATCTCTAGATTACTTAGAACACCTAACACAATGTAAATGCTGTGTAAATAGCTGTTATATTGTGATTTTTATTTTCAATATTTTTATTGTTGTTTTTGGTTGGTTTTTAAAAATATTTTTGATCCACAGTTGGTTGAATCCACAGATGGGGAACCTGTGGATTCGAAGGGCCAACTGTATGAAGCTTTTGCCAAGTGTCAGCTCTATTCTTCTACTGACCTGCTGTTACTCTCTTCAGTATGAGAATAACATTTCCCTTGGGTGGTTTTATTAATAAGTATTACTCAAAATAATGAAGGTATATGGCTTAGAGCACAATTCATGATTTATAAAGTATACACACATACACACAAAGCCATTTTAACAATGCAACAATAATTTACTCCATACCTAGCCATAAACTGCTGGATGTTAAGACTCCAACAGGAACCTTGCCTGAGTAAGGAATGTTGGGTCACTAACATCTTCCACGGGCATTTGATTTTTGCTTCACTCATTTGCTGGATTTCACACTTCACTTGTGAGTGCCTGAATACCTGGCCACTCCTCCTCATGTAGACCTGCCCTCTAGCCAAGGTAACTTAGTTTACCTGCCAGCTTCCCTTCAGTTAATCAAATGCACTTCCCTGCCCTTTCCACTCCCAACAGTGGCTGCTTAAGACCCACAGTGAAAGGATTAGAATGGCTGTAATAATCCAAGTAGCTGACTTTGCTCATCTACTGTTTATCTATTTGGGGCAAAGTGGATCCACACAAAAGTAGTCTCTAAACAGCAATACAATTCCACCAGACTCTATAGGAACTCTAATTCCTATTCTAACATCTCAGTAAAGCTTCTATAACCTGAAGAAGCCATCCTTCAATTATCTACAGTTCAAAAATTTTCCAGGGTATCTGTATTTGCTTTCCAGAATTGACATAAGGCTGATAATGTATAAACAAATAATTTGCACCTATTGTACCTGGGCCTTGCAAAAGAAACTGGAAGAGCAATACGACTCCAACTCCACATCACCTATGCTATTTTCTTTTCTTTTTTTTTTTTTTAGACAGAGTCTCGCTTTGTTGTCCAGGTTAGAGTGAGTGCTGTGGCGTCAGCCTAGCTCACAGCAACCTCAAACTCCTGGGCTCAAGTAATCCTTCTGCCTCAGCCTCCTGAGTAGCTGGGACTACAGGCATGCGCCACCATGCCCGGCTAATTTTTTTTTTATATATATATATATTAGTTGGCCAATTAATTTCTTTTTTTTTGTTAATTTCTTTTTATTAATAGTAGAGACGGGGTCTCACTCTTGCTCAGGCTGGTTTTGAACTCCTGAGCTCAAGTAATCCGCCCGCCTCGGCCTCCCAGAGTGCTAGGATTACAGGCGTGAGCCACCGCACCCGGCCTACCTATGCTATTTTCTAAAGTACACTAAATATACTTTTCATTTTGATGAGTTACTTAGCAGGACTTGCTTACTCAAACAGTCAAACTCACTGAAAAATGTTAAAAATTCCTACCATTTTTGTATTATACTGGAAAAAAGAAAAAATTTTAAAAAAAGAAGAAAAATTCCTACCATTTCAATGGTTCTTACTGTATCTAGGTATATTTTTAAAATTCACAGAAATTATATATATCAGATTTTTCTAAGTAAAATGTGTAGCCATGAGGGAATATTTTCTATTATTTGGGGAACAGTTATTATTAAATAATAACTATTCTAATTGTCTTTACAGAGAACAAGTAAGAGATGAAGGAGCAAGCAATTGAAATAATTGAAACACTGAGAGTAAGAAATCTATTTTAAAATTATTCTTGGTTATCAATGTTAAGGTCTTAAATGGGTTTTAATTATTAAAAACAAAAATATTATTGCCTGAGGCTGTTTGTGCTGCTATAACAAAACACTTGATGCTAGGTAATTAATAAACAATAGAAATTTATTCCTGACAGTTGTAGAGACTGGGAAGTCCTAGATCAAGGCGCCAGCAGGTTTGATAGCTGGTAAAGGCCTGCTCGTCAAAGATGCACCATCTAGGTGTTCTCATATGGCAGGGGGATGGAAAAGGCAAAAGGGGATGAATGCTGTGTCTTCACATGGAAAAGACCATCTGCATGTTAAAGCAAACAGACAGCTCTGCTCTGCCTACTCCACTAACCCCAAAAGGTACTTCTAGAGACGGAGCAAATGGGACTTCCTAAAATCAAGCAACAAATGTTCACACCCTCTCTGAAACCCCTACCAATCCACAATGCCTTGCCAATGGATTTTTTTCTCAAGTCTAACTTCAGTCTCCTTTTACTGATATTCAACCATTACCTTTCATTATGGCAGGAAAATTTCCTTTCCTCCATTTATTCACTCAACAAACTTCTTTTGAGCATTCATCATATCTTAGATATCTGGATATACAAAGACAACCCATGACCTGTCCTCAAGCAGCTTGCAGTTGAATTTTTTTTTTTTTTGAGACAAGGTCTTGCTCTGTCACCCAGGGAAGAGTGCAGTGGCACAATCATCTCACTGCACTCTCGAACTTCTGGGCTTGTGATCCTGCTGCCTCAGTCTCCCAAGTAGCTAGGACTACATATGTGCACACTACCACGCTCTGCTTATTTTTAGATTTTTTGTAGAGACAGGCTCTCACTATGTTGCCCAGGCCGGTCTTAAACTCCTGGCCTCAAGCAATCTTCCCGCCTCGGCCTTTGCAGAGATTACAAATGTAAGCCACTGCACCCAGCCTGCAGTTAAATCTTAATGCAGGAAAGCAGCTGTTTAATGTAAGTAAAGCCTAGCCCAGCGGCTGGTATAAAGTAAGTACTCAGTAAATGCTGCTTCCCCTTTTCAGGGCTGCAGTATATGAACACTGCAGTGGAACACTGGAAATTTTCGAAAAACCCTTTCCAAGGTAGACAAGGGCGCCAGCCAGAGTGGGTGGAGATGGTGGCGTCTATCTTACTTCGGAATGTCGAGACTTGTTTTGGATGTTCCAAATGTCAGGTTGGAGATGCATGCAAAGGAGAGGGGCTTATTCTAACCAGATCAGGGCTAGAGGCAGCCCAGGACACTGTCTCCATGGTGCACAGCCCCAGACAGTTTGGAAACAAACAGAAACCCATCCAGAGAGGGAGAATGACAAAGGCAAAAACAAACAAAGGCCAAAAGATGGAAAACTCATGAGGTGGGGCACGGTGGAGAAGAGGGGAGTGGGAAGCCAGACGGCAGGGGGGTTAGGGAGGGGCCTGGTCCTGTTTTTGTGTGAGGAGCTGAATTGGCCCCAGGGCCTAAGAATCACCATGGCAACGGGGAGGGTGAGTGCAGCTGACTCCTCGCCAATACAAACCTCTGGGGCTTAACAGCAGGAATGGGCTCAGATGTGATGGGGCCACGCTATAAAGAAAAATATCTGAATCGGGCTCTATAAATCACAAACTCCCCACCCCTCCCCTGGTTTTGTAGGCAATCAGTGTCTAATGAATTAATCAAAATGAAACTGAACCACATCCCCAATTCCGCCTTTCATATACACATGTATACTTATCCAAAACCACACAGAGTAAAAAAACTCTTTTCCTTAGTGGGAGAAACTGACAGTTAATAGGATGCTGGATACTTCCCACTCGCCACTCTTCCCAAAGCTGTCCCCCTGGAATGGCATTAATGACAGACGGCCAATGGAGTTGCTTCTCACGAGACTGAGGCAGCTGGGGCCCCATGTGGGGTGGCTCCAACTGAACCTCTATCTGGCCTCCTCTGCCATGGACCGCCTGGCGAAGCTCTTGGCCCTGTGGGCATTTGTTAGCAGGGAGACTGCTTTTCCTCCTCCATGGAGGGAAAGTGCTGCCTGCAGCATAAGCCTCCCTGCCCCCAGCACCCCAATTCAGCTCTTTCCAGGAGCTGCTTGGCCTATGCAATCTGCCTTAGATTTAGGGTTGGTGTTAAACAGAACTGCAAGTCTTGTTTAAGGTTTGTTCCAGGTACCCAGAAGTCTCACGCTATCCCCATGACCCTAGTCCAGGGCTGACTCATCCATTAGACACAGTAGGCACAGTGCCTAAGACTCACAAACATTGCAACAGTGTTTTAATTTCTTTTAAACTCAGAAGAAAAAAAATAAACTTTTAAGTGGAAGAAAATGTTTTAGTACATCATATTAATATATTTATCTTTATGCCAATGCAGCCATAGAATACAATTTTAAATACTTTTTTCATGGAGGAAGAGGGAGCCCACAAAGGCAAAAGTGCCCAGGGCACATGGAAGTCATAATGTAGCTCCTGCCCCCTCAAACCCTCTAGACTCCAGGGATTTCTTTCCCCCATATCCAAATGTACCTGTCTAATGTCCCTCTACTAGGCCTGGAGCCCCTGCAGGGCAGGACCATTCTTTTTTTTTTTTTTTGAGAAAGTCTCACTGTGTTGCCTAGGCTAGAGTGCTGTGGCATCAGCCTAGCTCACAGCAACCTCAAACTCCTGAGCTCAAGCAATTCTGCTGCCTCAGCCTCCCGAGTAGCTGGGACCACAGGCATGTGCCACCATGCCCGGCTAATTTTTTCTCTATATATTTTTAGTTGTTCAATTAATTTCTTTCTATTTTTAGTAGAGACAGGATCTCCCTCTTGCTCAAGCTGGTTTCGAACTCCTGACCTTGAGCAATCCGCCCTTCTCGGCCTCCTAGAGTCCTAGGATTATGGGCGTGAGCCACCGCGCTCGGCTAGGACCATTCTTTATTTATCCTCACGTCTCCGCAATTACATCCGGTATTGTGCTGCCATTTTTTCTTTTTTGGTGGGGGAGAGGGTGTATGGTGGAACAGAAAACGCAGGGAAAAAAGACAAGGTCAAGTTTGAAATAAATATTGCCTAAATGAAAGAGACCCACTCCTCAGCCCAGCTCTCGAGCAGTGAGCTAATGTGACAGCCAGGTCTCAGGGCACCAAGAATTTCTGGAAACCATGCAAAAACGTCACTTCTGTGCAGTCTGACTTTGTCCGAATCTCTTACACTGAACTCTACTGACCGTTCCCGCTGAGTCTGCCCGTCATCTCCAGCTCAGTAAATCCAAAACACTTCTCAGGTTTAATCCTGATTTCTTAGCAGCCTGCGACACTGCTCGTTAGCCCTCCTTTTTGGCCTCCACGACACTTTGCTATCTTGGTTTTCTCCTATTTCTGATACTCCTGCTGTGTCTCCTTTGCAGGTGCTGTGCTCTGCTGGGCCACTGAAAACAAATAATAAAATAATAGCAGCAGCTTATCCACCCTGTACTGGGCACTATTATAAGTATCAGCTCCTTTAATCCTCAAAATAATCCTAAATCCATTCTCCAACCACCATTTTTCTGAAAACTAAATTTCAGGTTTTCTTCAAACCTTCCACTAGCTCTCCCCTGCCCACAGCTTTTAAGATATTTCAAGATTTGGCCCTGCCCACCCTTCGAGCCTGATCCCTCACTACTGTCTCTTCCTTCTTGATCATCCTGCTTTTAGTTTCTACGAGAACTCTA
Organism: Mirza zaza; assembly: GCA_008750895.1. Lineage (NCBI taxonomy): Eukaryota > Metazoa > Chordata > Mammalia > Primates > Cheirogaleidae > Mirza > Mirza zaza. Next base: position 16,767 of record VSMD01039675.1, read on the forward strand.
GGTTGTTATGTGTGCTGTTCCCACTGAAACACTTTTCTTCTACCTCTTAGCTTAAAGCCAATTCCTCTGGAGGGGAGAGGGCTGGTTATGAGACTGACACCAAAACCAGCCTGCCAGGTTCAACTTCCAGCCACTTCCCAGCCATATAACCTTGGGCGAACTATTCACACCATCGAATGCTGACCTCACTCCCGAAACATCTGTCCATCTGCCCACCTCGCCAGACCTTCAGCTCTTGTTGGGGCAGGGGCATTTTTGACTTTGATCCTGCTCATAGTCCTAGTGCCTGGCACACAGTGGGTGCTCACATTTGTTAAACCAGTGACTGGAAATCCAAAACCTACTAGATATCCTGGTGACACATGCTCTCCCCCAAACGGCCACCTCAAACAAGGAAGGAAAGGGAGCATAAGATTTCTAACGACATGGCACACACAGCAGACACAGGCAGAAAGCAGTCACAAAGGTGACTTGGTAATTAGGAAAATATCTTTATTATTTTTTCAGTGTTCCAATATTCAATGTATAAACCGTGATAGTGGCTTTTCACAATTTTACAAATTATAGAAAAATGATTTTTTTCCCCTTCTTTACAGAAATCTCACCCCCAAATCATACAGGGCCCCATTATGGCTGAAACCCAGCAGGAAGAAAGGAGCGGAAATACAAGGAGGGCCGTGTCCGCGTGGCCAGAGGTCTTTACTACACGTTACAGCCCAGGACAAGTCCCACAGACCTGCAGCCCCTTTGAACGAGGCTCCACCGTGCAGCTCTGTGGCACACTGGGGCAGGCCTCTGTCTCACCGGCCAGCAGACCACCAAAGGCCTGCAGCATGGCACTCTCGGCTGGCAGGCCACAGTCAAGGCAACTCCGTGAGAATGAGAACAGGAGGTGAGCCTACCGCTCAAATCCCTTTCTCTAAAGCACAGCCAGGAAAGAGACTGTGGACACTGGCCAAATAGTGCTCTCGGTTTAGAAATTTCCCCTTTTACTTGGCTCACAAAGACTAATTTGTCAAACGGCTATTAAAAAAAAAAATCAGAAAACAAACATTTGGTTCCATTTCAGCTATAATCAGTAGTTGGTAATTTTTAGCAACAGATGACTTGAGTTGCTCATTATTAAGTCTGTATTTTTTATCAGGCCCCTGACTCCTTTCTTATCCACAGTTTGTCAGAAAATGGGGGGCACGAGGGGGAGGTACAGCTGTAGCAGGAGGCTGTTTGTTGATTTGAGAAAACTGTTAAAATGTTTTGCACTCACGTACAAAGGCTGATGGAATTCAAAAATGATCCCAGTGATTTTTATAAGAAACATGACTGTTCCTCTCGGGTGTCTCAAGTCAAAACAAGGCAACCGCCTAGTAATTTATAGTCCCCACATTTTCCACCTTCCAGAAGGCATTAGAGAAAGAGCCAACCTCCGCCAGGAGCGATTGTAAACACACCACTGACGGCTTGGACACTTTGTTTTTAAATGCAGCAGGACTTTTTCCTTTGGCCCTGGCTGAAAAGCCAACTCCCTAAGACTGGTTAGGAAGGGGTGGACGGGAGGGCTCCCCCAAAACTGAAGAGTGAGGGACCAGTGGTCCCTGTCGACTGCAGTGTGGCTGTGAGCATTGTCAAAGGCAATCAATACATTTATGGCATATGAAATTGACCTGTGGTGCCCCAACTGGCCCCAGGCTCCACCTGGCTGGACGTGAGGCACAGGAGGTACACAACAAGTCGTCATAAGGCACACAGTTGAGGCGGCCCCCACGCCAGGCCCAGAAAGATTATCTCTTCGCACGATTCCAAAAGTGTTGGAAAGCAGAGGAGTTGATGACACTCACTATGAGCAGCAGCAGCAGATACAGGGATATCATGACCGTAAACCAATGGCTGGAAAACCAGGAGAGCTGGCTTGAAGCCCTGCTAAAGAAGGAAAAAAGAGTGATATTGGCAAGCATAGAAAAACATTTTTTTTTCAAGTGTATGCAACAAGTCTGGCTCAGAGAAGACAAAATGATGAATTCCATCCTCTGCGTGAGCCATGAAATGAAGCTTCGTGCTCCTTTGCTCAAGAAATCTGGGGCTGTTTGCCCTGGCACTGACACACCTTTCAACAGAACATTTTCTAAATGCACGAAGACAGCTATGCAATGAGCTCATGCCGATCTTCCCTTCTCTGGCTCCTCTTTTACCTTTTATAACCCATCTTTTCTTAAGCAAGACTTTGGTATCTAGAAGAATGACCTAGCTTGGGGTCTCTGCCCAGATGGTGGCAGGTGGCAGGTTATTCAACAAAAGGTCTTTTCACTTTTAGACTCGTACAGATATAAATCTCCAAGCTGGGGAAATCCTCTTTGGCCCACTAGGAGGTAATCCGAACCAGCCAAGTGTGCTCTTAAAGAGACACTCCAGGGAGGGGGTGGGAAAGGAATAGAATGTTCAAGCATAAAAAAATAATTTGAAGCCAAAGGATAATGTCCCCACAACCCTATTTAGACTTCCCAAATTTGGGCAGGCGGTAGGGGAGGTGGGGGGTGGATTTTACTGGTTTACAAAATATGGAAGTTTGGAAACCACTGGTGTGTAAAAGTAGGAGTGGAGATTATTAAGAACGATGCCTTTTCCTGTCGTACCTGCTCATTCCCACAAGAAGCTCCACGTGGATTCCAACAATGCGACAAGATCTCGGGGTGACCCCCAGCCCTGGAGAAGCCTGCACATACGTACATTACCATGCTGCAGAGGTGGGACCAAGCACCGCCATGGCCCTCACGGGCTGAGGCTCTTGTATGCTGTTGTGTTCAACACACTCATTTTAGAGAAAAAGATGAAGGATCTCAGGTCCAGAGAGGAGCGGGTGGTGGCTGTACAGCCACCAGGGGAAGTGACCGAGCGGGCTGCACACAATCCCAGCAGTGTCCAATCACTGCCCTGCCTCTCCACTTACCCCATCTGTGGTTTCAGACTGCAGTCCTGGGCCTAGTGGCTAAGGGGCCACTCTGTCTGGGGCAGGCAATTTGGCTTCCATCTGTCCTTCATGCTATTTGTGTTTACAAAGCTATCTTGTCACTAGAATATACTGTCCTCTTAGGGTGAGGACCACATCTTCTCTGACTCCTACTCTCCTCACCCCTCGCCACGGGCAGCACATGCTTTGTATACACTGTACCTAGCAGAGAGCTGCGGCTTGGGGTGGGGAGGCGGGCGATTGTGCCTTTGGCTGTTCTCCTGGACCTCATGCAGGGACCGTCCTCCTTACCTCTTGGGCTGCTTCTGTGAATACACCAGCAGGTACTTCACTCGCAGCAGCTGGTTATTGGTGACCACAAAGTACTTCGGAGGGATGTCCCCGCCTTCGCTATGTTTGATCCTTGCTCTTCTGCGGTCTATCTCCTTGGAATCTGAAAGAGGAGAGTAAGGCGCACCTTTACTGTGGGGATTTGATGACCAAAGCAGCAAATTATAAACAGAAACGAGTCAAGCCTCCTAGCCCTGAGGGCGGAGAAGCCCCAGCAGGCTGAGGAACAGGCCTGTGTGTACGTGAAGTAGCTCGAAGAAAACAGGAGAACCTCACAGGCAGGCAGGCAGGCAGAAGGGCAAAGGAATAGGTGAATACAAGGGATACAAGGAAGGAAAAGCAAAACAAAACTCAACAGAGTGGGGAGAGCAGAGGGAAGGAGGAAACTGATGGCTGTCACAAAAAGTGCTCTGGGGCTGGGAACAGGATCAGGACTTGACCTGGAACAAGTCTCCTAGTAGGCGTTTTAAACACACTCTGGTGGATTTGAGCTTCTTTGAACATTTACCTTCCAGGCTTGTTTACAAAACAACAAAACATGGGACCTCAAATTAGTCCAAAAGAATTCGGAGATACCTCAAAGAGCTAAAAATAGAAATACCATTCAATCCAGCAATAGCATTATTAGGCATCTACCCAAAAGAGCAAAAGACATTCCATAATAAAGACATCTGCACCTGAATGTTTATGGCAGCACAATTCACTATTGCAAGGATCTGAAAACAATTCAAGTGCCTGTCAATTCATGAGTGGATTATTAAAATTTGGTATATGTATACAAAAACTACTCAATAATAAGAAACGACAGTGATCTAGCACCTCTTATATTTTCCTGGATAGAGCTTGAGCCCATTATCTGAAGTGAGGTATCACAAGATTGGAAGAATGGGTTCCACATATACTCGCCATCAAATTGGCACTGATTGCTCAACACTATGGTGCTCACACAGTAGTAATATTATCCAAGGATTAGGGGATTGGGGGAGGGGTAAACTCACAATTAATGGATGCAATGAGCATTGTAGAGGGGAAGGGCATGCCTCTAATCCTAGCTTGGGTGAGGCAAAGACATAAAATATAACCAAAATGTTTGTACCCTCATAATATCCTGAAATAAAAATAAAAACAATAAAACAAAATAAAAACCTTTTCTTTTAATATTTTCATTTAATAACATGAAAAAACTCTACCAAAACAAACCAAAACCAAAAAAAAAAAAAAAAAAAAAAGGGCCAAGGGTGCATGACAGCAGAGGCTTCCAGGTTTTGTTTTGATGTTTAATGTCACGCTTTACAAATTTCCTAAAAATTATAAATGCAAATATCCATGCCATCTGGTTTGGGAGGGTGGTGTCAGGCCTGGACCTGTTTCTCAGAATTCAGTTGTTTTACATTAGAGGCCACAACAGTCAGTTTTCTGAATTTTCCTTTTCTCAGGGGAACCAACAGGTCAGTTAGGCAGTGCTGTGTTCTCTACTGCCTTTGGGGGGGCAGCACAGCGGGAGCACAGGGCAAATGCTCTCAGGGACACAGTAGAGCTACGGCATGAGATGCAGCTCGTCATCGCTCGCTGGAGAGCCCAGGATTTACTGCCCGTGGCCCCGGTTTCCCCCCGTGGGCTCCGGCACACCCGAGTAGATCAGAGGGTCTGGACCCAGTGTCCTTAGCCTCAGTTTAGCAAATATCTATTGAATGTCAAGTACGTACCAGGCTCTTTGCTAACACCAGATGCCCAGGAATGAATGAGGCCTCGTTACTAGCCTCAAGGAGCCCACGCTCTGGCCTCACCATTCTTTTTTTTTTTTTTTAATTGAATCTCACCACCCCCAAAAGCTTTCCCTGACCACTTGGACCCACCAAGATCGCTCCTTGCCCTGAGCTGCCCCTGAGGACCTTGTGGGTCCCTCACCGGACTCCCCCTACCTACCAGCTCGTGCTAAGTGATCTTTTCCATTGCGTGTTCAATCCCTAAGAAGACTGCTCACACTGTGAAGGCGGGCCCCTGTCCTGCATTGCTCTGCATCACCCAGCCCATGCCCTGGCATGCAATGGGCGCTCCACCCAACAGCTGGGCCAGAAAAAAGCATGTACCCCCAATAGAGTCCTGCAGCCCAGGTCTGGGCCAAGCGCTCACTCACCCTTCTTCTTGGTTTGGCACTTGACGTCTGGATGGTCAATGACCTCACACACGGCCACACAGCTGAGGATAGGGCCAAGGAGGCTATGCTGCCACCCGTGGCCATGGGGGCTGTAAATGAGGGCCAGGCTCAAGTCACTGGTGAGGTAGGTCCCCTCTCCGAACAAGGATGTCTGCAGTGGCAGAGGCCAACAGAAAACAAACACAGATGGGTGAACATAGAGTTGGCACAGCAAGACGACACAGGTTTTTCTTCAACAGAGTTATAAACACAAACTTTTCAAGCCCCCTTTTTTCCCAGCAAGACACAGGATCAAATAATCCTGTGACCTCATCATAGGATTATTACCATCTGACAACAGTTTAACTGATTGTTGATTTGGTCATCTAACCTGGCAAAGTAACAGTTCCTTGTGGTCAAGGTTAAGTGAGAAGAAAATGGGTATAAGAGCCCAGACAGACCTTGGTTTGAATTCTGCAATGAGCTGGTGTTATATAAATTCTCTGTGTCTCAGTTTCTGTATTTACAAAACAACGTCAGTAGTGCCTCCTTCAGAAGGTCGTGAGGATTAAATGAGATAATATGCATAAAACATAAAGCAGGACAGGTGGCACGTGAGAGATGGTAAATAACAGTGGGTGCTCCAACACAGGCTCTTATGTTACAATGTATATAGTAGTTCCTGCTATGTAATTGCCTAAAGCATGGTTACACTGATGAGCCTATCAAAGCAAAGTCACACCTTCATGTACAGGGAGGGGTTCGCACCTGAGGGTGGAAGTACTCCGAGTCATTACTTTGAAAAGAAATGAGTCTCTCGGACCAGAAACTGTAACCAAAGGAGGGGGCCTACGTGAAGGGCAGGGTACTCTTTGTATTGGTGTTGACCAAGAAAATGTCTAAAAACCTAGGAGGCATCTCCCTGGTGGTGGGTGCTAACCTTGAATGCTCCATGAGGAAACATGCCAGGTGAAGTCCCTGCAAGTCGAGGCTATAGCAGACATGGCAAACACATCCTTTGCCCATGGTAAACATCTCTAATCAACCACAATGGCCGACATGATAATATCTATCATGGCGCTTATTCCTAATGACTCAAGAATCCTTCTCAACATAGTGTTCCAGCTGCTACCAAGGGACTGGCATTCAAGTTGAAACTCAAATGTTATTCCTGGGCCATGCTATCAGTATCTCAAGATGATGAGTGAACTTGAATAGCTCACTGAAGAACATCCTATGCTCTGGAACTAAGAAACGGCCTATCCGGTGGCACTAGCCTTCTACAATTTTAAGCCTGTTAAGTGAAGCTTAAGGGGAAATGAAACAAACCTTTGCCTGGCCTTTAGGAAGCTCCTTGCCAGGTTAGGCACTATCCCCATCTCTCAAAAGTTGACACGGACCTTCTCCAAGGATGCTGGATGCCCTCTGCTCTGACCCCTCACCCACTCTCCACTTACGCCTGCCACAAGTTCACCCTTCCCTAGACGTGAGAATCTCTAGCAAGGCTGTTGTGAGCAGAGGTGCTTGTGAGCAGGAAGCTTGGGGTCTCTCCATCCTGAAGACAATCTCATAGCTCCAACTGGAAGATGGGATCCCTCAAGCAAGCCCTTCACTGAAAACCCAGGCCTCTAAGCAGCAAGCTCCCTGGGGCACTGAAATGAAGGTCTGGTGTACAAGAGTGTAATCTGCGAGCAACTTCTCCAGGCTGGCTCTGGTGTAAAGCAGAGGCCCCCTGGGTTCCAGTAGCCTGGCCATGATAGTAAGCTGACAGCCAGTGTGAACCGAGCGCCATTGTAAACAAGCCCATCATTCTCAGCAAAACTCAACAGCACTAATCAGATGCAGGAAGGTTGGGAAACGTCTCAGAACTGCAGCAGCCACAGCTGAGCCCACGGCCCCTGGAGCCAGCCCCTCACAGACAAGGCAGATGCTGCCACGACTCGGGAAAGGCCTGCAGCTCCCCTGCTACCCCAGATGACCTCGCCATCAGCCTGCGAAAGTGGCTGCTGCTTCCCTGGTACTCTGTACATGGAGAACCCTTTGTATACATTAACTGTTTCAATCCTCTCAAATATCAGAAGGAGGGCAATGGTGTCCTATTTCAGAGATGGGGAAACTGAGGCTCAGAGAGTTTAATTTGCCCATGGGCAGAGGGCTTCGCTAAATCTGTTTAGCTCCAGGGCCTATCTGTAATATTCCTTCAACACGTTGCTGAGGGGTAAAATAAGTGCCAGCAGAGAAGGGGTGGTGGGCACTGTTTTAACTCCTAAACATGGGAGGAAAGAAGCTCAAGGAGGGAGGGACAGGACCTCTCCTTGGTGTATCTCGGCACATCCCTCAATTTCTCCAGTATCTGCCTCTGTTGGAGCGTCCCCTAAGGAGTGCTTCTCAAACTTCAGTGTGCACACGAATCACCTGAGGACCTTGTTAAAGGGTGTTTTGGGATCAGGTGGTCTGGGGCTGGCCTGAGAGTCCACATTTCCAACAGCTCCCACGAGGATGCTGCTGGCCCAGGGAGCAGCGAGGGCTGGCCACACGCTGGGATGGCCTGGAGAGCTTTCAAAGCAACTGATATCTGGGTCCTACTCACAGAGATTCTTATTTACTTGGTCTGGGATGCAGCCAGGCATTTGGGATTTTTCAAAGTTCCCCAAGTGATTCTAAATGTGCAGCCAAGGTTAGGAACCATTCTTAAATCGATGCTTCTCGAACTATCATCAGCGTAAGAATCACCTGGAGATCTTATGCAGGTTCTGATTCAGAAGGTCTAGGGTGGTTCCAAGAGTCTACATTTTCACAGGCTCCAGGGGAGGTTGTTACGCTGGTGTGCAGACCACACTTGGTACAGTAAGGCCTTGGTGAACCCCCACCGCCCCCCACTCCCCAACCAGTCAGCTCCTCACCGTTCTGGACCCCCACCCCACCCCTGCTGCCCTGAAGACCCACCTTGTTCAGGTGGCAGTGCAGGCCGTTGTGGATGATGGAATGGAAGTTTTCTAGGCGGCTACCATGGAAGGCATAGATAAGCTCTCGTTCTCCTTTGGTCTCATAGAATTTGGCATTGGCTGGGTCGAAGTACTCGATTTCAAACAGGAAGTCCGGAGCAGGAACAGGCGTGTGAGGGGCACCAGTCAGCTTTTGGATCTTTTCAAACTTGAAAACGAAAGGAGCCACAATTTTATTTGGGAAGCTGGTAAAATGTGCTGCAAAAGTGGCTTCTTAAAACCTTGGGATTGGGCCGGGCGCGGTGGCTCAAGCCTGTAATCCTAGCTCTTTGGGAGGCCGAGGTGGGCGGATCGTTTGAGCTCAGGAGTTCGAGACCAGCCTGAGCAAGAGCGAGACCCCATCTCTACTATAAACAGAAAGAAATTAATTGGCCAACTAATATATATAGAAAAAATTAGCCGGGCATGGTGGCACATGCCTGTAGTCCCAGCTACTTGGGCGGCTGAGGCAGCAGGATTGCTTGAGCCCAGGAGTTTGAGGTTGCTGTGAGCTAGGCTGATGCCACGGCACTCACTCTAGCCTGGGCAA
>VSMD01039676.1:0-39938 GCA_008750895.1 Mirza zaza
GGGATGGGGAGGGGCAGGGGGAGGGGGAGGCCCGACTCCCAGTCTCGTACTTTCTCTTTCCGACCACCCTCCTCTGTGTGCTGGTCCTCAACAGACACCGCGCCCTGCCGTCTCCTAAGCCGATGAACATCCACCTGGTGCTGTCTCGTCTCGGCTCCCCAAGGCAGGTGCAGCCTCTGCAGGGCAGGGCCGTGGTGTCCTCGTCCCCCCCCACCCCCCCAGCTCTCCTCCACCCGCACGGCATCCTGCAGCGCTTGGCACAGATTCTGGTTCAATTACTTTCTAAAATTAATTAAAAAGAGGGCGAGACACAGAAGGTAACACATTAAGGAGAAGAAAGGAAGAGGAATAGGTACAAAGTGAGGAAAAGGGAGAAAAACAGAACCAATAAATAACTGAGATAGCACAGAACTTAGACGCAAGCAGCTGCCAGAGCTGAGAACTTGCCTAGGCGGGGATAAAAAGTGTGATCATTCTCAGAACCGTGATATGAAGAAGGCAGACTGGGAAAGTCATTCTGAAAACACCTATGTTTGGGTTTCATTCAAAGCATCCCTGGGGATAGAGAGTAATACTTCGTACATGGACAACATATTCTTGTTCTTAAATTAAACCAAAAAAAAAAAAAAAAAAAGCTGTCTGATAAAAAGCTACCTTAGGGCAAAGTATAATTATACTAAGAGAAAATAAAGTTCAAAATTGATCACTTGCCCTCTGAGGACTTTGATACCATTTGCTAAATAGTGCAAAAGCCTCTAAAATTGTAAAAGTATAGATGAGTCGTTTTAGTCCCCAGAGAACAGGACAAAACTCTCCAATCCACGGGCAGTCTCCCTCCACAGGGAGGATAAACTACCCCACAGTGCGCCCAGCCGGCCACTCCCTGAGGGTTACAACTAATTCATGCGGATAAAACCTTACACAGACGTCACATTCCCTAGAACCTGTTACACCTGAGTCCTCATTTCAGACAGAGGGGAAACATAACGACTCCCGGCACTGGGCCAGTCTTTTCCAGACTTAAAGCCTGTGGGATGAAATCCAAACCCAGGAGTGACCATGTCAGAATCACATTAGCGATCTGCACTGCACCTGCCTTCGGGCTACTTGCCACATTTAATAGCCTAAGGAGAATGAAATAATCAAAATTTATTTCCAGCAAAGAAGATTCACGGCAGGCTCCTGTTCCCCTTCCATCACTCACAAGATTGCAAAATGACTGACGACACTCACATGACATGCAAGGAGATACTGCCAATGATAGTCACTTCTTATGGTAAAAAGCATCACTTTCAAGAACAATGATTTCTTAAGACAGTGGAACCAAGATGAATGTATATATTGTACACTGGAAAATCTGTGTTTCCATCTTTCATCAATAATAGTTAATGTATCCGCTTAATTATTCTACTTTGGAACACTGAACATCATTTTCCACACCTTCTCTTTGACAGTAGATGCGTTGCACGCTATTTGACAAGCATCTGTCAAATAATTGCAACTGATGTGAGATTTTCTTATGGCACTGAAGTTTGAAAAGAAACCCCAAAAAAGTGCTTTTATTTGATAAATAAAAATAAAAAGGCTGAAAGTTCTAGAAGTTGAAAAAATAAATTTTAAAGCTGAGAAATAGAATACAAACGAAAAAATATTTGATTTCATTCAAAAAGTTTTACGAAAGAAGGGTGAGGGAGATAATCTGGGGGAAATAAATCACTTTAGGTGACATGCGGCATAAAGAGATATTGACCCCCCAACCATGTGCCAAGTCCGAATCCTCCCTCAGCTGGTAAGACCACGTGGTAATGGTGATGCTAACGGCAAGGCAGCCCAGTCCAAAATGTTTAATAATGTTTTACCACATTCCAGACACATTAAGGATCAAATAAAAAGGTGCTGACAAAAAGACAAGCAAACACCCCGCGCCCTGGAGCACTGCCTACTCAGAAGGCCACTTAAGCGAGACCCCAGAAGCCAGGCTCTGCCCCTGACCAGCTGTGACCCCACCGAGCACCAGATTCCTCAGCTGTGAAACCAGAGGATTAAACCAGATGTTTTCTCTCAAGGTTACCTTCCCGTTTTAAAAGTACACAGGTTAAAAAAAAAAAAAAACAGTAAAAAAGAAATATGGGAAGTAACAGAAAAATCTGTTTGGGTTCTTGCCCTTTCTTACACTGTATAATGGAAACATTTGTCTTTCACATTCTAATAATGGATTTTTCTTAGTGAGAAAGGAAAAGTTTACTACTTTTCAGAAGATGTGTTAATTTATAAACTTAGCCATAATTTATGAAACCCAAAATGTGAACTTGCTTGTGTTTTCATATTAAAGAGATTTTCATTTTGTGATCCCTAAGGTTTCACTAGAAACAAAAAATTTCTCCTAAAGATGCCTGATCTATAAATTACTATATCCTATACCAGACATAATAGGAACAGATGAGGAAGTACTTAAATATTACACAAACAAAAGTATCGTGATTTTATGTCCAAAGCATAATGCAGTCTGTTCAGTCATTCTGAAATCAAGTGATACAGAAATTATATGAACATCTGACTAAAGTTCAAAGTTTCAGTCAAAGGTAAGCAGATAGAAACTTTGGTTATTCACTTACAAAATTTAGACAATTCTCATTTATTAGGGCTTACTATGTATCAGGCACTGTTAGGTTCTTTCATATAAGCTCATTTAATCATCCCAACAGACTTCTGAGGTAGCTATTATTATTCTCATTTTAAGAATCAGGAAATTTAAGCTGAGAAAAATTAAAATCTTTTCCCAAAGTAAAACAGCAAGTAATGGGACCGGTATTACAACACAGCTCATCTGGCCCAAATCCAGTGTTCCTTCTCCTACCCACAGATGATCAGTGTTAGCTTATACAAAAATGTGCCACATGACTCACATTTTGATACACCAAGAAGATTCTCACACTGATATTCTCTCTATAATATGATTTCCCTATGTGTCCCGGTGCCCTTCCTCATTAGGAGAAAAAGGACCATAATTTTCCTGGACACTGCACTAAGTATCTTATCTGCCTCAATGCCAACAAATCCACGATGTAGATATTACTGTATCCACTTTACAGACAAGAAAACAGAGGATCATAATAGGAGCCAAAGTAGGGCACACCCTGTAAATGGTAAAACCTGGGGTCTAACCCAGCCTTTGGCCAAAATTATTAATATAATTTATAGGGCCTTGATTAATCTGGCCCCTGCCTCCTACCCCTCGAGGCTCACCCTCTCCCCCGACCCCAGCCTGACCAGCTTCCCTGCAGTCCCTGGACGGCGACAATACACAGGCCTTTGCCTCTACTCAAACCCCTACACCACCGCTATACACCTGACCCACCCTTCAATCTCAGTTCAGCCTTCCTGTCTTCAGCAAAGTCTTCCCAGAGCCCCAGTCACTGAAGGTTCTCTTTGTTCTAGATTCTCAGGGACCGCACCTGGCACTCAGCACCACGGCCTGATGTGGGTGGTTAACGCCCATCTCTCCCCTAGACTATAAACAACACAAGAGCAGTGACAATTGTTTTTGTTCAACATTTAGCACGATGCCTAGAATAAAGTACATAATATCCATTAAATGAATCAAAGGACAGCATGCATCTGACAGAACGTACTTACATACGTACAGAGGGAATGAGTCCATCAAGGGAGTTGGGCCAAGTCCCTCTCCCCACCTTCATCACTAGGTATTAGCAGGTGTCTCACCAGAAGGAAGGGAAGTTGAGATGTCCTGGCTAAGTGGCCCTGGCCAAGAGCCACTGCCAGGCACGGCACAGGGTCCAGGACACAGCTAGAGCGACTAGGATCCTCTCAGCTGCTACCACCTGTCAGCACGTGGTTTGCTGCTCTCCCCTAAACCTCAGGGGAGAACATAACTGAGGCCTGACCTCAGCCTGTCTTGCCAAGGACCCTTGACTGGCTCCTGCTGACCTTGTAACTTACTTTTCTGTAAATCTTAAAATATGGTTTTAACCTCCTTGTGACCTATCACATTTATATACACACATATCCAATAAAGTTACAGAATACTCACAAGCCAGGCCTAACACTAAAGCTTTTCCATGCATTATTTCAGTTAATTCTTACCACATGGCTTTTAGGAAGATTCTATCATCACACTCATTTTAAAATGAGGAAACGAAGGACTAGAGGGGACATGTAACTTAACTACCCAATGTCACAAGCTGGTAGGTGGCGCAGCACCTCTCAACCTGGCTGCACATTGGACTGGACTCACCTGGGAAGTTTAAAAAATACTCCCAACTGGGTGCCAGACGGGGGTGGGCTCAGGCAGGCAGAGCAGATGGGAAACCCAGCGGGGGACTCATTCCACAGGTAGCAGCTAAAAGAGCACCACTTGGGGTAAGCCTCTGGGCAGGGCTCACAAGCCCCACAGAGGCCATGATCTCTAATGCCCGCCCGCTCCTCACTCTACCCAGGTGCCAACTATGTTCAACTGCCAACATTCATTCTATGGAGCTCGCCCGGGAGCAGCCAGGGCTGCGGCTTATGCAGATTTTCCCATGATGCTTAATGCATTCGTGATGGGGTCTGCTGCATTACAATTTAAAGCCCTCAACTATTAAAAGGATCTATTTCTGCTCTGCAGAACACACAAACATACTTTTAAAGAGTGCACCTACGTGTCTGAGAAACCGTTTCAGCAACTGTGGTTCCATCTATCTGGGCCAAGACAGGGCGCCCAGAGGCACAATGGCTTCTCATTACAATTCAATCTAACAACAATGAATGGACAGCAAAGCCCACTGTGATACACACGCAGTGAAAATGAGGCTCCTTCCTTAGAACAAAACCAAGAAGTCTTTTTCTGTCAGTGTTTGCCCGGCAGATATGCTAATTTAGAACACTGCACCAGGGGGGAAGGCTTTCCAGAAGATTTCTGGCCTCAAGTTAACATTTATATTGTGCACAAAGCATTCCAGGAATACAGACAGCGGCTTGAAAGCCGGTGAAACCACTGGTTCAGCATCAGAGAACTTCCAGATAACTGACACTTTAATACACCCCACTGGTGAAGAAATTTTAATAACATTTTTTATTACACACGATCCTGCCTTCCTAAACAGAGCATTTTAGACAGAATTTTGCCCGTTCTTGACAAGAGGCAAAATACAGTTTACAACCACGTTGGAAGGTGACGCCTATCCAAAGTCGACACCATAAACTGAAGGGACTGCGTGTTGATACGGTGCCAGGGCTGCCGCCCTGCGGTGGGCACTCAGTGGCAACGCTGCGTGGCGTGTGACCTGCGTGTTTGGGGTCTCAGTTTACATTTCTATAGTTCTTCTGTCTCCCTCTTCACCATCAGGCCTTCTTATTAATAATACCCTGTTGCCAGCTGGGAAACCAGACAACGCAGCACGTTTGTAGAGGAGGTTTCAGAACAAAGGCTTCACTGCTACTCAGTGTGCGTGTGACTGCGTGTGCGTGAGTGTGCGTGAGCGTGTTGGGGCGGTGAAGGGGGAAGAGGAGCCGGGCTTTGATGTGAACAAGACTCCGGGTGGCAGAAGACTGAGCAGGCTGCAGGGCTAACAGCCTCCCCAAGGGTGGACGGGAAGTCGCCGGCCCTTCCTGAAATCTGTCCGGGCAGCATAAAGGTGGAGAAAGTGCCCTCCCAGGGGGCAACCAGGGTCACCACTGGTCACTGAGGGCACTGGCTGAGTTACTGACAAGGGATAATCTTTTTGGTTTTTAGCTTTTAGATTTAATGACTGCAAAAGCAATATGTATAACTAAACATTTCATCCCTACCAAAATATAAAATTTACAAAGTAGAAAGTCTCCACGATGATGTTACACTCCCTCCACTAGGCACACTACAGCTTTCAACTACTAAAACACATTTTTCTAAATCGAATCACTCACTTCCCCCTTGGTGTTCTCTTACTACTCATGTTGTAGACAAACACTGGTTCGTTCTTCCCTTACTGTTCCTCAGCCAACCTTTCTTACTCATTGGGTACCTTTTCCTATCAGCATGTATAAAATTCATTTTAAGCCACATATAATGTTCCATTCTATGAACATACCACCATTTATTTCACCAATCTCCTAGTAAAGAGTTACTATAAACAACGCTGTGACGAATTCCCAGGTCTTTGCAAACGTGTATGAGTATTCCTGGGATGAATCCCTTGAAGTGGAAATCCCTAGGTCAAAGCGCACGCATCGGGTTGAATCAATTTATCAGACCTGACTGTTTTTATCTAACACGACACCAACGCAATCATCTGCCTGGCCAAGGTTCCCGATGAAAACAAGAGAAAACAACAGAGAGCGAGTCAGATGACTGGGCTGCGTCGCTAGGAGCTGTGGCGCTGCGACCCCGAAGCCAGCCCTGGTGGAGGAGCAGCGGCGCCCACGCCAGCCCGCAGCGCCTGGAGCAGAGCGACTGCGCACGCGTCCCGGGCACCCGGGAGGCAGGACTGCGCGTGCGCAGCGGGCAAAGGGACATTTTCACAGCCACTCCCTGAACACAGCACCGGGCATCCGGTCCTCTTCAGAACCAGAAAGATACCCCATGGGCTAAGGTCCCAGCCATTTTACTGGGGCAGGACATTCGTAGAGGCAAAAACCACAGGTCTGTTTTGTTTTCACAACCAGTGCTGCCCCTCATGTTGTCACCTGCACTCCCCAAGCTGGTATGGCTGGAGGATATGGCAGCTTAGACATTTCTCTTAACATTGTACCCAAAAACAAACAGGTTCTCGGCAAAGGCTTGAGGGACTTTCTAAAAAACAAACAATGTAGGAGTTTTAAAGTATGAATTTTCTACCTTTATGTGCCTGCCCAAGCACATTTTGGGCCATAAACCTTAGTTCTCAGCTGAACTCTTGAAACTTGCAAAACTTGGCTCTGGTCGTGCCACATGAGAGCAGGGTGACCCTGGGCAAGGACTCCATAATATCAGACACACCTCCCCGAGATGCCTCTGCAAGCATCAAGAGAGATGATGATCAAGAAAACACTCTGTAGGCCATGAGGCACTGCGGAAATGCGAGGGGTTATTTACTACCATCATTATAAAACAACGAACATTCGAGAACTCGCGGAGAGCTGGGTCCTGGTCAGAATGCTCGGTGTGTACAACTCACTCAGCTCTCGCAGCTCTGCCGAAGGAGCTGTAAGTAGAACTCCCTTTGGAAGATGGGGAAACGAGGTTCCGAGAGTCAAGCAACTCACCCAAGTCTCCAAAGCCTTTAAATAGCCGGGCCAGCTTGTTGGGCTAACTCACGTGAACCGGCTAACTCAGCCTGGGAGCAATTAGGCCAGATGGAAAGAATATTCCAGAGATCAGAGGTTTAAGCGAGCCCGACTCTGGAGCCAGGTTTTCTGAGTTCAGACCCTGATCCTCCCACTTTGCAACTTAATAACCCAAGGCAGTTCCTTACCTCTCTGTACCTTGGTTTACCATCTGCAAAATGGAGATAGTATGAGCACCTGCCCCACGTGGTTGTTACAGGGCTGAGTTTAAATTCACGCAAGACTGAGAGCCATGTCTGGCCTATAGAAATTACTATACTTGCGTTCACTGTTAAGAAAAACACCTGAAGAGAATGAAGAATGACTTGATTCAGAACCAACAGGCCTGGTTATCTGGGCAAGAACAGAAAACAGGGAAGTACTGGAAACAAACAGGATGCGCTGCAGAGAAGGACATCCTCAGCAAGGACAACTGCGTCCCTTACAGCGCCCAGGTCAGCGGGCTCCAGCTGGCAGAATGTCAGGCCACTGAGGAAGACCACCAGGGCGGCTCTGAAGAAATGCCAAAAGGGCCCACACAATGTCCCTGACAAAAACCACCTGACTCTTTTGAATCCCAAATGGAGGGAAAAGAAAATTACAGGGCCTTAGACTGGAGGTGAAAAAATGAAGGCAGCCCGGGCAAGCTCTGTGTTATCGTGGTCAGGGGTTCTAGAATAACCCAGAAATGGGGCACATGGCCAGGCTGGGAGGCACTGAGCCAGTAACCTGCATCACTGGGCAACAGCAGTCTAGAGCTGGGGCTCCCTCGATTAAAGAAAGAACAGTGCCAGACACCCATGTCCTGTGAAAGACTCACTGTGCCTTCCCACTTCCTATGGCATGTAGCCAGAAACTTCTCAGGAAGAGAGAGTAGGGGTCCATGAAACCAGAAATGCATCCTAGAGAACAAATTTCCTGTCCTCTTACACTTGACCTTAGAGAGGTAACCCAGGAACAGCACCTGAATGGGCTGTCTCAGGGGCAAAACATTAAATTGGGGAAGAATTTGGTGACTGTCTCATAACTTGCTTTCAAATTCTAGCAAGTGGTTCCTTTTTTTCCCTTCAAGTGCCTGTGAGTTGGGTGCATAAGGCAGCACCCTGTCCTGCACCCATTGTGCACCTACTGTAACCGCTCATTTATTGCATTCTAAAACCATCTTCAAACTTCTTAAACCGGGAAAAAAAATAAATAAATAAAACCATCTGTCTCCCTGCTAAAGGCGGGAACCCATTAACTTTATCTTGATTGCATTCCCAGAGTTCTCATTAGGTGCTCCGTACAATTGCAATGAATAAATCCTCATGACTCCATGAAGTAGACATCCTCTTCTCCAGTTTGAAGATAAGAAAACAAGCTCAGATGGGTTCATATTCGTTCACGGTCAAACATAAAACAGTGGCTGGAACCAGAACTGAACCTGGGCCCTCTAACCTTGAACTTTGTACTATCTCCCTCCAAATGACTTCTTTGACTACCAGTGGCTACTCTGATGAGTATTTTTAAATTGATTTGACTCTAACAAATAAAAAAATTCCCATCCGTTGAAAGGAATAGGCGTATTTGTGGCCGGCGCAGAGCCCCCTGCTGGACACACGAAGATACTTCTACGTCCCCGCCCTGCAGTGGGACTTCAGCCCCTGAGCCAGCGTCATGTGCTAGTTGCTGGGAGGCTGCATGCGGTGACCTGGGCCATGTGCATGCCCTAGGAAGGATTTCTGGGCATTTTAGTAACTTTCAAAATGAGATCCTTGACCAGAGGTGCAAGTGAACTAGAAAGAGGGAGGAATTGATCAGGGAGGGCTTGTGTGTCCTTACGTAGAGGCTGCTGCTGGCTACCCTGCTAAACCTTGGTGTCCAGTGGCCTCCCTCTTTGCTTTATTCTTCTCCTTAGCACTTGTCGCTGTCTAATTAATAACTCAGCTTGCTGAAGATATTTATGTTTTTTAGTGTCGGTCCTTCTTACTAGAATGCAAGTGCCCTGAGGGCAGGGATTTTTATCCCTTCCATTCTCTGCCATTTCCCCAGTGCCAAGAACAGTGCCTGAGACATAATAGGTGCTCAGTAAACGCTTCTTATATTAGCTGTGGCCATCCCACCATCAGTGAGATTTTGAAAGGTGTCCATAGGTCAAAGAGTGTTGATAGAAACAGTGACAAGGAAGAGAATGATTCCTTCCCATCTGGATAGTGAGAAAACGTATCAGGTTTGATTTTTATGGATACCACAGGAAAGGTGTTCTGGTCTTATGCTTGGGACCCGCAAACCAAAAAGCAAGCTAGTGGTGGAGTCTTTGCTTTCTTCACAAAGAAAACCCAATTCCCAGTGACTACTGGGGACTTGTGCATCCTTCCCGCCTGCATGATCTTTCTGCTCAGTATCTGAAGGGTACCTTCAAAAGATTTCCATGGAAAAGTTAAAATAATACAATTTCAAACACTTAAAGGGATAATATTGTGCTACCCAGATCATTGTATTTCTTTAACATCCTGGACAATTGAAACATTTTTTTTGTACTTAAGTTATGGATCAAAACTTCTCTGGCCAGGGTGGGGACACCAAATGCCTTTGAAGCTGTGTACTGAGGCTGGAGGGTCTTGGCCACATGTTCATGTCACCTATAAGACTGGAAAGGTGGACTAAAGAGATTTTAAAATGACTTCCATTTCCAAATTTGCATGGGTCAGCTAGTCTGTGGAAAATGGAATTTTTGAGGGTCTATACGTTCCCCATTGGGGCCTTGTGGAATGTGATGTAGCGAATTGCTTAACGGCCTCAGGAGTCAGATGTTTGTTGACTTGCGTTTCATCCGACCTGTTTGCATTTGACAGGAAGTTGTTTTAGTGAATCGCTTCCCTGGCAAGATATTGCTGGGGGTCTTCTTTGGCAAGCACGCCCTCCTGTGGCTTGGGGAGGAGGCATCATCTTGTCGTGACTGAGAAGATAGATTTGTGTCCTTCCAATGTCTCTGAGAAGACGTCACCAAAGCTTATCCAAGTTCAAGTTCAGAACAGTGGTTGGAAGTTCTTTATCTCCTTTGGGACAGGAGCCACACCTCTCTGCTTAGAAGAACGAGCACAAATGCCACAAAGACAGATCCCAGGGTGGGGGTGGGGCTGTCGGGATGCCATCTTGGCAGGGGGAAGACATCAGGATGGTGGGAAG
The DNA here is from genome assembly GCA_008750895.1 of Mirza zaza. Classification (NCBI taxonomy): domain Eukaryota; kingdom Metazoa; phylum Chordata; class Mammalia; order Primates; family Cheirogaleidae; genus Mirza; species Mirza zaza. The sequence goes on from VSMD01039676.1 coordinate 10,450, forward strand.
TTGAGTTGAGCCGAAGTTGAAAATGCAGTCCAACAAGGACAGCTTGGGGACCTTCAGAGAAGGAAAAGTCTCAGCTGAAGAAAAGTGTGTCCTTGTACCAGTTGCTAATTTTTAGCTATGCATCTCCTGTGTGGGGGTCTGTGGGTGTAGACTGGGGGGGGGCTACACTGAGCGGGTTCATCCTGGGGAAACTAGAGTGGGGGGAAAGTAATTGGTTAGAATCTACTTTGTTGGTAGATTTGCATATGCAGATGAGATGCAAATGTGCGCCTGATAAATCTGTTGTGTGGGTGCAATGCTGGACGCTTGCTTCCTAGCCACAAGTCCTGAAAAAGTCACGTGAACCCTGATAACAAGTAAAACATTCATTTCTCAAATCAGATAATTAAGCTGTTCCTTAAACACACACACACACACACACACACACACACGCCGAAACAAAACAGATGTCCTCATTTCCCAGCCAACTTCCCTGGGGTCCCCTTCTCTGGCCAGCTTTCCTGGCTGAAAGATGAGCACCCACCCTCTGGGGACAGGGCCACTCCAAGAGCCCTGGACTTTCACTGGGACCTCATTCTTGGCAGCTAGTAAGAATGAAAGCCCAGTTATTGGGGACACTTTATGGCTGGGCACAGTTCTGTATGCTGTAGGCATCTTCTCCTTTATTCTTCGCCATGGTTCTAGGCCAGCTGTCCTCAAACTACGGCCCGAGAGCCACATGCGGCCCACCGAGGGCATTTATCCAGCCCGCTGGGTGTTTTTGCCACTGCTGCCTGTCCTGCTTAGCAGCTGACTCGTCCCAGGCCCACAGTGCGCATGTGTGGAATGTGCACCGCTCTCTCCAATGGCCCTCCAATGGTCTGAGGGACAGTGAACTGGCCCCCTGTTTTAAAAGTTTGAGGACCCCTGTTCTAGGTCTTAGGACCTGTGATTTTACAGTGAGGAAACTGAGCTAAGTAGCTCCCTCAAGATCACAGTCATGAAGCTGGAATTTTAATCCAGGCTGTCAGAACCCAGAGCTCATGTCCTTAACCTTGATATCAGGCTGCCTCCGTCGTCAATTTTTATCCAGAACAGATGTTTTCTAACATTTCTTTTTAGATGCAGATTCCTTTATTCAAGGGGAGTCCTGGCCAAAGCATAAAAACCAACCCAGATAGCAGTGGAGGTGTCTGACCGAAGTAGGAGGGGCAGGGAGAGGGTCTGGGTCCTCGGCCCCTCCTCTACTTTTTGTGACCCTTGAGTCCCTGGGGTTCCTAGGGACACAGTTCTCTTCTGAATTGACCCTTCCTTGGACTCACCTGCTCTTCTTTCTATTAGTAGTAGATCTCTGTTATTAAATGCAGTCAGGCCAGGCATAGTGGCTCACGTCTGAAATCCTAGCACTTTGTGAGGTGAGGCCAAATGGGAGGATCGCTGGAACCCAGGAGTTCAAGACCAGCCTTGGCAACATAGCAAGACCCATCTCTACAAAAAAAAAGCCAGATGTGGTGGCACATGCCTGTAATCCCAGCTACATGGAAAGCTGAGGCAGGAGGATCACTTGAGCGTAAGAGTTGGAGACCAGCCTGAGCAATATAGCGAGACCCCCCATTTCTATACAAAAAAAATTAAAAATTAGCCAGGGCTGGCAGCATGCACCTGTAGTCCCAGCTACTTGGGAAACTGAGGTGGGAGGCTCACTTGAGCCCGGGAGTTTGAGGTTACAAAGAGGTATGATCACACCTCTGCACTCCAGCCTGGGCTAGACAGAGCAAGACCCTGTCTCAAAAAAAAAAAAAGTTAAATGCAGTCAGTCCTCGTTATTCACAGATTTCGTGTTTGCAAATTCCCCTGCTTGCCAAAATTTATTTGTAACCCCGAAATCAACACTCTTAGTGTTTTGCTTTTGCAGTCATTTGCTGACATGCACAGAAGCAGTGGGACATTTGTGTCACCTGACACCATGTGTCCAGCAGAGGTGGGGCGAGGCGATGCTCTGTCTTCTTGTTTCCACTCTCATACTGTAAGAGACCGTTTTTTCCCCATGGTCTATTTAGTGCCATGGCTGTTGCATTTTTGTCGGTGATTTCGGCGTTTAAAATGGTCCTTTGCACATTACTGGGCTGCTGTCGTGTGTGCCCCAGTGCAGGAAGGCTGTGACGAACCTTGCAGAGAAAGCACATGGTGGATGAGCTTCACTCAGGCATGAGTGATAGTGCCCTGGGCCGTGAGTTAGGATATATTCAGTATATATAAGATATATTAAATAAGGTGTCTTTGAACAGAAACGCACATAAAACACACTTATGTATTCATTGGTTGACAAAAGTTGTCAGCTAACCGTGTGTTTCCCCAAGAAGCCGCTACTGTTCACTAATTCAGAGTCTGTGACAACTTTATAGCCTATAACTACCACAAATAATGAGAATCGACTGAAGTTATCATGTTTTGAGAGCCTCTTAGAGGCCAAATAATGTGCTAGAACCTTATTTAAGCGAACCATAATTCTATACTCTGTAGGTTAAGTATTATTCTCCCCAGCTTATAGAAGGGAAAACTGAGACCTGAATAATTTGTTAATGTCACTAAGCTAGATAGAGGTGAGGCCAAGGCTGGATAGCATGTAGCTCTATCGTTCTCTTTCCTGTTTGTGGACTGCTTGCATTTTACGGACTAATCCCAGTTTGGCATGTTGGATAATTCAGCCACATCCAGGTCACTGAGTGAGGCCGGTGGGTGGAGCACAGATGTCTCCCAGCCTGTCTCTCTGCTCTGTAGACAAGCACTCGGGAACCTCCTCAAGGATGCTGGGCTGCTCTTGGGGACAGCCTGGTGTTCATGCTCCAGCCGTCTCTTCTTCTTCCTCCTCTCCTGTCCTGATTTGGCTTCTGGGAGTCACTGGGTTAGGATTTCCAGATAAGGCAAAAAGATGTCTCCTAGCAGGAGAGAGAGAGAGAGAGAAAACAAACAAACAAAAAAAAAAAGACAGAGGGGAAAAAGACAAGGATGGGGTAGATTTCGAGGAGGAAGAGCAAACGTGACCAGGGTGGGGAGGGAGACAGGCAGCGCTGGCTGTTCAGAGGATGCCCTTGAGCAAAAGGAAAGACACAGGTGGGCACCCCATGGAGCAGACCCTGAGATGTACCCTGAGATTTGCCTATCGCTGACACTTGGGTACATTATTAAATCTTTAAATCATTTTCACCCCTCTGGTCTCGTTTTGCATCTCACAGTCCCTCTGAGTAGGTGAAGGGCATATTCTTTCCTCTACTTCACTGATGAGAAAACCGAGGCATGAAAAACTCTAGTAATTTGCTCAAGGTCATGCGATTCCTAATTTATTCGACACTCGGGTTAGGCTGTTTCTATCACACCGTGCAATCCAGTAATCGCTCTCCTGGTATTTCAATTTTTTAAGCCAATATCATGAACAGTCTATCAGGAGACAAAGAGACTATCCTTTATTTTTTGCTTGTACCATATGACTATTTCAATATTTTTACTTAACTACAGTTTCTCGGATTTCACAGCCCGCGTTGAGGCATTTGACTAAAATGCAGCAAGACGACCGTTCCTTTCAAGGGGGTCAAAATGTTTTCCGTGGATGGGAGTGTGTCATTGGAGTAAAGATGAAAGCAGCTTTGTTGCACTCCTCTTCTGGGAATCTTTCTAGGGATATTACGAAAGTCAAGAATAGATCAGAAATGAAGAAAAGATAGGAATATAAAGGAATAGCTTTCATGGAAAATTGAAATCATTCCTTTTAAAGTTCACAATTTCCACCCTGATGATAGATCCCCAACCTTGCAAGATGGGTTCTTCCCAGATATAAAGGTGGCCGTCACCATAGGATTTTGATGCAGCTGTGATTGATGTCGGCAGGTCCAGACGGTGATATTTTATTACAAATTTAACAGACATTTATTAAGTAGATTCGATGAGAGCAGCCCTGGGTGAGATAGGACTGGGAGATTCAAAGGGAAGATGTAACCTAGGTAGGCTGCACGGGCCAGTTGGGGACTGAAACCCCACTGATCTGAGCCATTGCATGTCCTCTACATGCTAGGTGCTCGCTTGCATTTCATGCCATCTTTTCACATAAGCCTCTTGCAAATGCCAACAGGAATGGCATGATTCTCTTTATTGCAAGATGAGGATATCTAGAGAGATCTAGTAACTTCCCCCATGAGTGAGGGGCTGCCCTGAGCTTTGCACCCAGGTCTTTTGCCTCCGAGTAAAGAACTCCCATCACTAACCCACACAAGAAGCAGGTGGATAATAACCGAGCCATAGTCTAGAGTTGGGACACGCCACAGTGGCGTGGATTTCTGCTTGCAGCAATCATATAGCAACTCCGAATAAAGGCAAGATCCCTGCGGGTTAGTGTCATGGTGGGGTGGTGAGTCTTCTTAGAGAAGACAAAACATGAACACTGCAGGGGCTTTTTGCACCAGTGCAGTGGTTGTGCAGATGCCTTTTTAACAGAAAAATTTGCTTGACTGGTTAACAGAAGTTTTTCTTTCTTGGGTTAAAAGTAGTTGCTACTATTATATACGGAAGCATCTGGCTGTCCTGGCAGGGACATATGAGCTTTGCCACGGGGCCGGGAATATCCCGAGAGGGTAAGAATAGCCCACGATGAGAGATGACTCGTGCTGTTCTGGTCACTGCAGTTGTCAGGAATGCTTTGCCTCAGAGGCAAACGGCTTAGGGCCATCCCAACTTGGAGACACAGAAACTCACCTCCTGCTCCCGGGCTCAAACCTTTGCTTTCGGATCTCTGACTCTCACCGTTAAGTCTTTTGTAGTTAAAATCCATTTATTCCTGCAAACATTTCCCACCTCCTTTGGAGAACACAGGACTCTAGCAGTCTCAAGTCCGTGCCATTCTGGAAGCATGGAAAGCTGGGATTTTCTGGGGTTCCTCGTCATCACGTTAAACTGCAACGTGACCATCGTGGGTGAGTATTGGGACAACCTCCAAACTCCTGTGCTATTGTTGTTTTTGTTGTCGAGTTCGAATCGAGTCCTTCTTAAAGGGTCAAACTATTTCCTCGTCTTTGGTTTGCCTGCCCCCCTCTCCCCTCCCGTGTCTGGCTGGGAGGAAAGGAGCTGTGACTTCAAGTTTCCTCAAATGTCCCCAAGGTTGCTCCATCATGTAAGGAGGGGTGTGAGCCTTGCCCCTCCCCCCCAACCCCCAGGGTCTCTTGTCGCTGACATGCGAGTGCTGAGGCTGAAGACTGAAGCAGGTGGAAGGGGGCTGTTTTCGAGTAACCCTTCTGTGGCCACGTTACCAGGAAAAGGAGCAAGACAGTGAAATTTCATAAGAAAGTCATGCCTGGATTGTGGCTTTCTTCTCGTTTCTCTTTTTCGGTTTGATCCTTGAAGCTTAATTTGTAAAGATGACTCATTTCTCGAATGTACTTTAAAACCAAATCTCTTTATCTTTTTAATAAAGAAAATAATAAAGATCTCTGTTTGATACAGATGAGTCTAATTTTCAGAGCGACCTGGGTGTCACAGAAAAATGGCTTGAGGAGAAAGGACTGATATATATGAGATGTGGTGGATACTTTATTTATTTTGTAGAATTTCAACAAAATCAACTTGGTGTTAAATGTCCAAGTCAATGATTTTTAACCCATAATGATGTTATTCTTTGAGTCTGACAGCCTGCATTTATAACAGAGTTTTGTTTTTTTGATGCCAGATGATGTTTTCTCTATATCACCACGAAATGCAACATTTACAAGTTATTTTGGTTGCATTTTAAGTGTGTTCCAAAACAGTTGGCCTCTGACATGAAAATAGGGTTTTGAAGTTATTTTGGTTTCCTGGTTTGGTCTCATTCATTCATGATAAATTCAAGAAAGAGGAGCCTCATTAATTCATAGTAACTAGAAGAAGGGAAAAGAAGTTCTGAACTATTAAAAAATCTGGAAAATTGAATGTTCTTAAAAAAAATTCAGTTTCAAGGACCAGAGGCCAACATTAAATAAAAGCCCTGTGATTAAATAGAGATCTTGGTGGGCCATTATCATAAATAAAGATGACTAAATGAAATTAATAGCTTGAATTGGCTCTACATTTACAGGAATATGCTAAAATCCTTTAAAAAGCTTATTCTCCTAAGGAGAGGAAGATCTTATTTAAATCGTTAATCTGCTCAGCCAAACTTTCTTTCTAGACCTTTCAGTCCAGGAGATATTACCAAAAGTCTGAACTAGTGGAGTCAGATTAAAACCTTTTTAGTAGATTACGCTTTTGAAAAATCTGCTCATCTTTAAGCATTTTATAAACAAGTAGTTTCAATATCACATATTGTAATATAACATCAATAATCATTTTAATGCATGCTCCTGTATGGTTTTGGCCACCCTCTAGATTTTCATTCATTTTGAATGTTAATAGTGAATAAAAATGAACTTTCATGGTTTGTGGTCGCATTTTAGGACGTCTCCTTTTGTGTATGTATTTTTTTCTTGATTCCAAGAGGGCACCAGGACTGCTCTTACAATTATCCCAAATAAACGAAGTTCTCACCAACAAAACAAAACAAAACAAAACAACCTCAAAAACCAAAATGATAAAACCCAAGTAGGGTTCAGTGCTCGATAAATATCTGTCAAATGCTTTAACTGGCTGGTTCTCTTGCTGGGACTAAATATGTGCTTATTAATGTCTCAGTTGTCCTATTGTCAGTCCCAGTAAATACTTATAGCTGTGGCTGGGAGGGGACACGTTGATATGGTGGTGACGAGGCCATTCCCGCTGCTTCTGTCCTTAGGGAAGATCTGGCTTATCCTGGTGCTGCTGCTGAGGGTGGCGGTGATCGTCTTGGCGGGGTACCCCATCTACCAGGACGAGCAGGAGAGGTTTGTCTGCAACACTCTGCAGCCGGGATGCGCCAACGTCTGCTACGACATCTTCTCCCCTGTGTCGCACCTGCGGTTCTGGCTGATCCAGAGCGTGTCTGTCCTGCTCCCCTACGCCGTGTTCAGCGCCTATGTCGTCCACCGAGGGGCGGTGCTCGCCGCCCGGGGGCCCTGCGGGTCGCATGGAGCGCCCGGGGGCCCGGACCCCTGTGACCGGGGCCCTGGGGAGAGGCGCTGCGCACGGCCTTGCAGGGAGCGGTGCCACCTGCGCGTGCCGGACTTCTCCGCCGGCTACATCGTCCACCTGCTCCTGCGGACCCTGATGGAAGCAGCTTTTGGGGCCTTGCATTACCTCCTCTTCGGATTCTCGGTCCCAAAGAGATTCTCCTGCACCCGCTCCCCTTGCAGCAGCGTGGTGGATTGCTACGTGTCTCGGCCCACGGAAAAGTCCATCACGATGCTGTTCATCTGGGCGGTCGGCGCGCTGTCCTTCCTGCTGGGTGTCGCCGACCTGGTGTGCAGCGTGCGCCGCAGGCTGCGCAGGGGCCGAGGCCCCCGCCGGGAGGCCAAGGGCCCCTGGGTCAGGGAGGAGTGTGGAGCTGGGTCACCTCCTCCCAGCCACGCTTCGGGAGGCCAGCAGGGCGGGTGGGAGGAAGCGGGGGCGCCTGCTCGCCCTGGCACGTGGTCCCCAGGGGAGAGTGCCAACGGTGAGCCCGCGGCACCGGGGCGCATGCAGCTTCCAGAGGAAGAGGAGAATGAGGTGATGTCCTCAGCCAGCGACAAGCTGTCCCTGGCTTGCAAAGAGCCCAGGGGCACGCCCCACAGAGAGGCCACCCAGGATTCCCGGGGCAAAGGCTCTGTCGCCGGGAGTGGCCTGGCCGGGCGCTACTCAGGGAGCCAGCTCCAGCTACCCACCCGGCTGGCCAGCTGTGGCAGTGCCCCCCACCTGAGGACCAAAAAATCCGAGTGGGTGTGAACAAAAGAGCGCCTACCGGTGCTGAGTGCGCACAGCTGTCCAGTGCAAATGGAAACGCCGGTGTAGACAGGACACACGCACTCACTTTGGCACCTGTAAAATCGTATCACTCAACTAAGTTCCCGAGGACATTAACAGCCACAAAGGCCAGCTGGCCTTAGGACAAATGGATTTCACAGGAGAGACTCTGATATACTCTCCATACGGATTTAATTTAGATGACACTTTTTGTTGAAAAAGAGCATGTGACATTCAGATGCTCCAGTGAAACTAAAGCAATTCATCGGAGAGTGTCAGCTTACTGATCGTGGTGAGGCTGTTCTATATGCGACACTCTCACCTGTTCTATTGTCATTTTCTTTGTCATGTGCTTAATGTGAAGTGTGGTCTCTTACAACCATAGAGCGCATTCATGTTTTCATATTTTCTGGTGAATAATTATTATGAGTTTTTGTTTTTGTTTTTCTGCATGGATGAAAGAAACATCTGTTATGCATGCCATCAATAGAGAGATGTTACTTCTCAAAACCCCTTAATAAAATGAATGCTGATTGCATTGTAATATCACGCTTCACAGCTCATTGTGTTGGGGTTTGGGGGAGCAAAGTCTTCTATTGTCATTGTGTGTGGGTGTAAGGTGCACAGGAAGTAGCTGGCTGAGTTGTCCCTTGTGTGTGTTTGTTGAGTGGCTGTCCTCACTGCGTACAGGGAGTACTTCTGCTGTTCATGAGTGGCCATATCGTTGTCACAGGTGTTTAGTCCAGGCTTTGTCTGTGTCCTTTAGAGAGTTATACGACTCATTGCCCTGAGAGTCTTCACGTCTCAGTGGAGCAGACAAGAGACGCTTTGAGTGTCGTGTTCATGCTTTTTGTGTGTATCCGAGAAACAGACAACTGCCCCAGGTGTTGGGTTGGGCTTCTCATGGCGCCTCTCTGTACTTCTTGGGTCAATCTCGTTTGGATCTAGAAGCTCCCCAAGTGAAGGCGTGACTCTGAGTTAGAGCTTTAGTGCTGCCCTAACTCGGGCAGGTGGGAGGGTGCAGGATGGCAGAAAGACCTGCTACGGGGCAGGATAAACCAGCTCACCTTTGTCAAGAGAGGAGAAGGAGCCATCTGGGTGGAGTTCTAGAATTGACGAATATCCTCTGGTCACCAAACATGGAATGGCTGAGAAAGAAGAACCACCCTTCACTTTAGCAGATAATAAAAAAAAAAAAGGTGAACCAATGTGCCCATGAAAATGATGGACACTCTGAACTATGCTAAAGACAATCTTGACAATGAAATATCTACCAGGATGAAGAACATCAGCCTGCTCGATATATCTACAGGATGTCAAAACAATTGATTAAAATTTCAAGAAAAGGCCAGGCGCGGTGGCTCACGCCTGTAATCCTAGCACTCTGGGAGGCTGAGGCGGGTGGATTGCTTGAAGTCAGGAGTTTGAAACCAGCCTGAGCAAGAGCGAGAGCCCCATCTCTACTATAAATAGAAAGAGATTAATTGGCCAACTAATATATACAGAAAAAAAAAATTAGCCGGACATGGTGGCACATGCCTGTAGTCCCAGCTACTCGGGAGGCTGAGGCAGCAGGATCGCTTGAGCCCAGGAGTTTGAGGTTGCTGTGAGCTAGGCTGACGCCACGGCACTCACTCTAGCCTGGGCAACAAAGCGAGACTCTGTATCAAAAAAAAATTTTTTTTAAGAAAAAACTCAAAATTGGTTTTGGCATAAAGCTATTTGAATGAATGTGCCTAGTTTTGTTGAGTGATGGGAGAAGATCAAATCAACGAATATTGGTGGTTTGAGCCAAGCAGGTGCCGGGACAATAGCTGGGAGGAGAAGGTGGCGGGGTGGGGCTAGGCCTCTTTTGGCCACCGCCCGGGAGGGAACAAAGCATAACCAGGCTGCGTTCCTTCCACCACTGGCGTCTGCCCTCAACGTTAGGTTTACAAAGCAGCGTGATATTATTCAGGTGGCCCTGGAGAGGGATACCTGGCTTCTCTGCTGATGTTCAAATGCCACCATGGGAGAATCAGAGCCTTGACGTTTGTTCCACCGAAAACTGCAAATGCTCCTCAAAGCAATGGGCACTAGGAGAGGAGGGGAGAGTCATGAACCGGAGTTGGGGTGGGGGGGTGGGGGGGGAGTCGGGGGTGGGGATGCGGGTTCTTACACCATGTCCACCAGTATTGGCAGGTCACTTCTCTCCTCTGGGCCTCAGTTTCCCCCTCTGTGTGACGAGGCATGCTGGCTAGATGATTCCTTAGTGCTCTGCAAATGCAGGACTCTGTAGATGAGATGTGGCGGTATCGGTCACCTGTCCCATTAGAGGCATTTAACCCTTTGCACTTGGATGTCGAGTGTGACTCGACACAGTTAGCATCGGTAGCAGCTCACACCATGAAAAATTATAGAGATTAAAATTACTATTTGAATGTATCAATAATTTGAAATATAAAAAAATCCAAATAAATAAGTTTGTATGCAAAGAAACTCCAGTTTTTGTAAAATTTGGGGTATTTAAAAAATTAAATCCCAAGTAGAATAAATGAATTGAGAAAAAAGCAAGCAAGGGCAAAGGGTTAATAAATCTAGTCACCTGGTCTAGGAGGAAGGGAAGCTAAGCGGAGCCATTGGCTCAGGTCCTTGGAGATATTAGGGCTGGAGAGAAGAGAAAGAAGATGACAAGGATGATGAGAACAGACTGAATTGGCCTAGAACCCAAATCTCTTGTATTTCAAGACTGTTCTCTTCATTGTAATCATTTAAAAAAAAGGATCTTAAGTGGTCTAAGCGTATGTGTGCATGTGCTTTAGTTTAGCTCTTTGGATTTTGCATAGTGCAAAAGGCTTGCTAGATACTGTCTAGGTCTAACTTTTCTGGGATCTGAATTCAGAAATCCCTTCCTCTTCTCTGCAGGTGGATTCGAAGGTGGTCCAACGATGACGGAACCCACTGGTGGAATCCAAACTCTGACCCAACACGTTTCTCTCTGCTACCTGCAGAGAGAAAAAAAAATGCAAGAAAAGATTATGAAGATCAATGAGATTACGCTTATAAAGCAGTTCGTGCTCAGCCAAGAAAAGTATTATTTATGGAATTAATAAACGGGGCTCTTTTTTTTTTTGGTAGGATGTTGCAATCTGCTGTGGGAACCTATTTTAAATTCTCTGTGTGTAATTTTGGTTTCAGGGAAGAGGCAATCAGGAGGGTGGTGCTTTATAGATGTGGAGAGGGGACATCTGGGTTTCTCAGGCACAGACTTGCTGAATATCTCCTGCAACGTACATGCTTCTCCCGCCAAGAACTTCGGGATTCCAACTCCAGGGGCTGGGTGAGCAGCAATCTGGTAAATCCTGCCAGCTGTATTTTGGTTGTGCTGTGGGACAAATGTTTCCTAGAAACAAAACAAATCCCTTCCCTCCCCCTGTCTTTGAGATATATGTATAGATACTCTCCCTCCTTTCTGTCAGCCATAGAGCAAATGTCTTCCTCGGGGAAATTTCTAGTTGAGTTCCATCCCCGTACTGTGACCTGAAAGACTGAATGTTCTCATTAGTTGAACCTGGATGGAATGCGTTTCACAGAGAGTTCAGGAAATTAAACGTTGAATGGAAAAACCAGATTTTGATAAAAAGAGTTTCCTCCCTCTCTGGGGTACATGATGCGTTTAAAAGACTGAGTGGTAGGCCAGGTGCGATGGCTCAGGCCTGTAATCCCAGCACTTTGGGAGGCCAAGGCAGGAGGATCGCTTGAGTCTGTGAGTTCAAGACCAGCATGAGCAATATAGCGAGACCTGGTTTCTACCAAAAAAAAAAAAAAAAAAAAAGTTGGGCGTGTTTGGCTACTGCCTGTAGTCCCAGCTACTGGAGTTTGAGGTTGCAGTGAGCTGTGATCACACCACTGCACTCCAGCCTGGGCTACAGAGTGAGACCCTGTCTTAAAAAAGAAAAGAAAAGAAAGATTCAGTGATTGTAAGGAGTGTGCCTATCTGGCATGACCCTGCCCCTAGAATTTATTGTTTTGCTTCTGTTTCTTTCTGTGAAGCTAAAAACAAACAAGCTAACAAAAACAAACCCACAACAATTGACTTATCACACGAGCAGCTAGCAAACTGAGGCAGGAAGAGTTTCAGCTAATGGTCCAATGCCACTCAATACCCCCAACTCCCCTGAACCTTAACCTTCCCGGAACTGAAATTGGCATGTCACGCTGCCTTCCTGCATGGGCTTGCTGGGGAGTCAGATGAGATGGTGGATGTGGAAGTCCCCTGAGAGGGGCGTCGCCATGTGTCACCCAGAGGTGCTTCCTAGGCTGCAAAGTCACTGCAAACAGGTCTCTTTTGGCATCTGTGACCATTCAACACTTGCTTAAGGAGGACGATGTTCACAGTCCCAAGTCTTCCTGCACCCTGTCTTACCAGCAGGGGCCTCTCTTGAGCCATATTTAAGATGTGATATTTACAAGCACGGAAGCAAAATGTTAATTGACTTCTGGTGGTACCCTTGACCATGTTTTATTACTCATTCTTTTCACTTTCCTCCTTTCCTGTTTATCTCTGGCCAGAAAAATCCAGGATCTCAGAATTCTCAGCAGTAGATCTGGGAATTCTATGAGGCTACTTTAATTGCAGAGAGGGTGAGACATCAGATCACGGGAGACTAGTGGGCAATCTGGCCACCTGGGAGGGAGGTCATTTAACAAGACAACGATTCACCCCTCTGGGGTTCACAGGTAGCCCCTTAATTGTAATTTATTCTCTTTGCTTTTGCCCAAGGTGTTGGGCTGTTCTTTTCCCTGACTTTTCACATGTTCAGGCTGCAGGCTGCAAAGGTCTGGCTTGAGACAGATCTGTAATAAAAGGCGACAGCTGAGACAGGCAGTGGTGGACTGGGTAGCTACTGCACACCCCGCGGCGTGACAGCTCAGGGGGCTGCCTGGCGGGAATGCCAAAAGAACACAGATGTCTCCTCTTCCTTCATGTGGGATTCCTCCTTCCAGCTGTTTACTAAGCAGCTACAAAAACTCCCTCATAGCTGTGACTTGTCAAATAAAGCAGCTGCAAAGGTGTTCAAGGCTTTTCCCCCCTTTGGTTTGTGAAATGACATGTTATTTTACAATAAGAATCTTTCCCCCTTTTCTTGTTGCTTTGGAAAGTTAAAGTGCTCTTCATCTCAGAAATGGTATTTGGGAGAAGCTGTTAAATGTCTACCAATTGGTCTTCCTCACCTGGGATAGGTGATCCGACAAAAGCCTCAGGCGCCATTAAAGTTTATGCTGAGCAAATCTAGTGCCATTTCGTGAAAATTCAGTCACTGTACAGAGGTGTTTGGTGGGATTGGCCATTCGAAGGAAAAATTTTTAACAGTCTTATACTAAAGCAAGTTCATCAAATTTTGTCATGCGCCCAAAATGGGTCTTAAGGGACAATTTAAGAGAATGGCTAAGACATGCACTCGGTGGACTGGGAAATATTTCTGTTCTTCCGTTAGCAGCGTCTCAAGAGGACTTGGTGAACATAGCTCTTCTGTGTGTATCTTTATTTCCTCATCTATGAAACAAGGGTGTCACCCCTTCTACCTAGAAATACAATGTGACAGTTATTGTCAGAGTGTGGATAAAGAGGGTTTCCCCCCTCTGGAAGTAAGCTCGATGTAAACATTGAAGACAACTCATTCTGCATATTTTTTGAGCATCTGTTCTGTGTCTGGTGCTTGGGCAAAGAATGGGCCGAGTTACAGGAGAACGATAAGGAAAGACCAGCTTCCATATGAGGGTCTCTTTAGAAGAGATCAACGGAGACTGAATCAAGGCAGCATATGATAAAAAATTAAGTTTCATGGCGCAGGCTGGAATAGTTCATCATAAAATTTCTATATATATATATTTTTACAAGTAAACCAATATTGAGTTGGACAGCAAAACTCCTTGCGTGGAGTGAAGGGGTTGGGCAGCCTCCATTGAGTTCAGCTAGGGAATGGGAGAAGGCTGTGCATTTGGGGTTATCCTACCTGTGCATTTGGGGTTATCCTGCTGTGCGCCTTGCCCCTCTGGGTGACACTCAGGCACTTGCCCTTCACTGCCCCGTCCACCCAGGGCCCCTAACCCAGGCTGTGTCCCCAGGGAGCCTTTTGAGCCCATTCCCCGCCATGGAATCTTCCATCTGCCAGGGACTTTAGTGACTTGACTTTAACCAGCTTATTTTACACCTGAAAAAAATGGAGATCTAGAAAGGTAATATAATTCCTCTAAAACAATCTGATGGCTTAGCCATCTCATCCCAGCTGGTTTAGTCTCTTTCCATTGCTGCAAATTGCCTTCTCGAAGGCAATCAGATGGCTGGGATTATTGCTCGCAACAGATTAGCATGTGTACTTTCTAGGAGCATTAGCAAGCTCACTGAGGGTTCGATGGCCCAATGGACATAATCTTTCATAGTGGCATTTAGGGTAACATAAGAGATCTACAGATGACCTATAGAATAAGAATGAAATTAGTATTTGATTACAAAATAGATCATCAAACATTTCTTGAAGTTAAAAATGTTGATAGAAATCTAAGACCCCAAACGTTTGGAAACAATGCCCCATCCTCCCTCAATAATGTAATATCATCATCTGTTTATATTCTTAGCCTCTTAGGCATTAACGTTTATCATTGTATTTGTATTTAGTTACATTCTGCTTTTTTCACTTGCTAGTAAATCATACACATTGCTCAGGGTTCTCCAGTCTTTGTTACCTAACCGATTTGAATGATTGCAGAATAGTCTAGCAGGTGATGGTACACTGGTCATCTCCCCAGCCTATGTTGTTGAGTATTTAGGTTGTCATGGAACAAAATGCTTCTAGCTGTTTGATATTAGAAGATAACATAGCATGAGTACATAGGACTTATGTCTGGGATTATTTCCTTAGGATAGTTTTCCAGAAATTTTGTATTAATGTATTCTCAACTGACTATTATCCTAGTTTCAACCACATGCAGACTTACCCTATGTGATGCTTCCATAATTTCATGGGTTGAGCTTAAAATGCTAACCTTGAAGATGCTGTTGCCTTCTTGGTGCTTTGTCTAGAACTTGGGGAACCTCCCTCCAGGTAGACGGGGTATATGAGCTCTCTCCATGAAACCTGTCAATGACATTCCCCGCTGGCATGTTTAACAGAGTCCTAGATGAAACACGTTAATTATATTTTAGTAATTAACCAGTCATTAAAGTAGTTCTATTAGAGACTAATATTAGAGAATTTGAATTAAATAAGGATTGAAAAACTGGGCCAACTTTTAACTTGATTGGCTAGATGTGTTTATACTTAACACATCTTCCATGTTGTGCTTTTCTAAAACATGATTTTCCTCCGTGCATGAGGAAATTGCCTTTCCAGAATAAATTTCAGCCCAGATTAAACTCAAAAAATGAATGTTACCATTCCAGCCTGTGGCTCCCAACTGCTCTGATGAAGAAATGGTCTTGCCGTAGTCCCTGGCCCCTCTGCCCAGTCTACTTTATGTCAGCTTCAAGGCACTCAGGCCCACGCACGCCTGGGGAAGAGGGATGGGAGGAGGCAGTGTCTAGAAGTGACAGATGTGCAGGGGGCAGAAGCTACATGACTCTACTCCTGGTTGGATTTGGGGGGCTAGGAAGAGGGGGGAGAACCCAGCTTGGTTTTCTTGGTTGTATTCACTGAAATAGGACACCCTACAAGAGAAGAGAGATGCTGATGGTTTCTAGTTTAGAGGTGCTGAGGCTGAGCTGCATTTAGGAGGAGATGTCTTGTAGGAAGTTGGACCTATTGGACCAGAGCTCAGAGAGAGGAGTCGTGCTGGAGACAGACTGGGGAGTAATCAATAGAGAGCTGCGACCAAGTCCTTGGGTGTTTCCGCCCACCATCTAGCCTCTGCATCAGGCAATCAGACACCTCCTTGGTGACCCTAGCGGTCAGGAAAAGTCTACAACGCCTGCAAGTGATTGTCCCTACGATCACTCTGAAGGGAGTGAATTCCCTTGTTTTCCAGTTTCAGAACAAAACTTTATAGTAAAGCAGCTTTGATTTATTTGCCCTGGTCAATGGGACCGACTGCAAATCTGCAGTATTCCAGAAGTTCTTGAACACCCATGTTTACATATTTCAATAAAACTCCAAACTCTCGCTCTGTGTACACTCTTCTGGCAATACCCAGTTTTCTGCCCACAACCTCTGAAGGGATGATGGTCTGTACCCTGCCCCAGGCGGTCCATAGTGCACCTTCCTTCCCCGGCCACACTAAGGACTTGTATTTCCATGTCATCGCCAGACAGGGAGTGGTCTGGTGTCATACGCTACCTCATATAATGGAGAGAGAGCAAAGTTACTTATCTACTTAACATTATTTTTACAGGCATGGGTTGCTATTAAGCCTGATTTTATTTTAAAGTTGTCCTTATGACACCGTTTCCATTTTTTTTTCATTGTTGTTGCTGCTAGGTTGCATTTTTCTCAGATTAAATTGACTCTTTTTGGAAATACTGTATTGCTGAAATTTCAACGCGCTAATATATTTTATTGCCTGTTTTGCTTTCCAGACACAAATGCACTAGTGGGCAGAGTTCTGGGAAGAAGGTGTGGCCAGACAGGGCCGCCTAGAGATTGGTCTTTCTGGAAAAAATGGCCCAAGCACCCAAATCGGTGCCGTTATAAATTCATAGTCTCCTCCAGCCACAGGTTTCCCTCGTTCGCTTGCTTTCTTATGCTGTCCATCAACCATTTCAGCCTTTTCTGTCCGTCACACACCTAGGCGGGTGGCCTTGCTTCCTGTGTACAGAGAAGCCAACCAATGGGAGCTTCTCCACTGCCCACCACTCTCCACCCTGTCCCCAACTTCCGGTTCACGGTGCTGTATTTCTCACTAGATTCTCGCACATGGTGGAAACTTCCTGTGTGCTTGGCAGTAGTTTGTGCCTTGTCTGGGACACCCCTACGAGGTGGGCATGATCCCGTAGTGGGACCTGATATGCAAGGTGGAGACGCTGTGGTTAGAGAAGTTCCCATGATTCCCAAGTTCCCCGCTGTAGCCCCCACATATGGTGTGGTGTTGGGACCAGAGAGGTGTTCCAGGAAGAATTCTCCAAATTATTTTTAATGTTGAAGAAACTTAAACTCCATGGGGCAAAGGCAGCACATAGGGAAGGTTGGAAGACGTGAGATAAAGAGGGAATCAATAACAGCATAGTTGCTAGAGTTGGTAGAGGACCCAACAGGGAACAGGTGTGGGAGGACTGGCTTTGAGCAGAAGGGAGAAGTCTTCTTTGGAGACGAGAGGGAAGGAAGTAAGGGTGGGAGCAAATAAGGGTGTTCCTGGGAGGGAGAGGGGCTTTCTAGAGGCCAGTGTGGTAGGAGGGAGGGTTGAGGCACCAAGGATGGTGGCTTGAGAAGAGGCGTCAAGTCTGGAATAGCTGCTGTAAGGAACAGAGGAGGAAGCAGCCTGAGGACGCACAAAAGAGATCACCTTGTGTCCCGTGGTTGGAGGAGGAGGGCATTTACTGAGTGCCTACTGCATGCAAGAGCCCGGGTCAAGTCATTCGATCCCCTTGGTAGCCCCATGAGTACTATTTTGCAGATAAGGAAACTGAGGCTCACTGGTAATTTTCTCACAGTCACATGGGGAAAGAGACTGGGGTGGGAGGATTTAGATCTTATGCCCAAAACCCATGTTCTTTCCCCACTGCCTCTTGCAAGCTTTTGGCTCATTACAGGAGAAAAGCCCTTCTTCCTACACCGGAATCAACTCTTGGCTTGCTCAGTGCTCTTTAATCACTCCTTTTCTGGTCCAAGAACAGAAAGAAGATGCTTATTGTAACAGAGGTCCTACCTTTGCCAATTGCTGATTTTGTTGTACTCAGAAGAGGATTTCCAAGCTGCTTGATTAACTCGCTCTACGCGCCTCTCTTGCCATCAAGTATAGAGAAGTTCGTTTGCCTTTGGTCCTTTTATCAGATACCCAACTACGTGAACAGACTCTGTCCGCTCTGGGCCTGAGTAACTTCAACTTTGAATTTTTATACAACTTAAATTTCAAAAGTGTTGTCAAACCTAATCCAACAGGTCATTAAGACAGAGGTGTGAAATGATATTTCTAGAACTCTCGGATTTTTTTTTTTCTATCTAGGTGGGTAGGGTCCACCTATGGTTGATATTTGAAATTACCCATCAAAGGCTGAGCTTTTGAATGAAGTCTTCAAGCTGGGATACCTCTGAACCCCCAAGTGCCTTGGGAGGATGGCCTCTCTGAATCAGTCAATCCCATGGTGTTGAGCAGGGCAGATCAGAGAAATGATGGTAAGAAAAGGAGGAGGAGGAGGAAGATGAAATGAGCGCATGCCCTGGACTTCCTGTGGATGGAGGGAAGAAATGGTTAGCTCCAAAGAGGCAGGAGGGAGAAAAGGAGAAAAGATGGGAGTCACAGTGACAAACTTTGTGAAAGAGAAGCTGTGAGACAGAGGAGGGAGCCCAGCCAGGGAGCAGAGGGACAGGCAGGTCCTGGTGCTCGGGAGGGCTAGAGGCAGAGTTGCAGGGCCCCGAGTTTGGAATCACAGTGAGGCTGGGTCAGCAACATGCAGGGCAGGGCACAGCATGGAACCTGGTGGCTTTGAACATCTGGGGAGTGGTAGCTTGCCTTTGCGTGCTCATGGATCAGAGAGGCCTAAAGGGCCAAAGTCAGGACTAACTGATATGTCACCAACTTCGTGTCTCTCGATGGCACGACCAAGGGTTCCACAGAGACTCCTGTGGGTCAGTCCAAGCTACAGCCTCCTTTGTAGCAGGACAAATGGGATGCTGGAAAACTCTGGACAGGTCTGTCTCCCCAGTGGATCTTGTCAGTAACTCTGCATATATTTCTAACCACCAACATTTCTTGGAAAATTTTTATTTCTTAGGTACTGTTGGCCCAGAAAGCATATTCTCTATATTATATATTTTTTATATGTCACAGAAATCCTGATATGGACAGGCCATGTGCTCTTTTCTATCTCCCTTCCCTTGGGGTCTTGATGGGTTTGGTTAGCAAAGAGACTAATAACACACTCTTTGTAAATAAAGAGATACAGAATAGAGCTTACTACCTGAGAAACAAATGTGGAAGTCACAAAAGAGGAGACACAGAAAGAGGCTTTGGGTGACCCCAGGGACATGCCTCACCTACTTCTCAAATTGGTTCCCATGCCAAGTGCAGTAGAGTGTCTCCAGATTAGGCTCTGATCTGAGATAGCAGATTTAGGGGCAACATTTAGGTCTTAGGAATCCCATGCAATAGGGGGAGTAATGGCATCCAGTTGTTTTGGTAGAGTTTTGGTTGTGCTAGCAAAATAACAGGGCTGATAATCCCAATGGAATTATCACCTTTTGTCGTTGACTTGACATTTCTCACACAAATTAAAGAACAGTTTACAGTAAAGCTAAATCAGTAACTTTAGGGGCCTAGAAAACTGGGTTATTGACTTACTTCGGCCCTACTCTTCCTTTATTGACTTTGGAAACATCTGTGTTAGCCTTGCACTAATCCTTCTGGAGTTGGCACAACACGATCGTGCTGGCACGACATGATTGCGTTGGAAAGACTCATGGAATTCACCACATTTATCCTTTCATTAGGCTAAACTTGGATTTAAAAAGCTTCTGTGTGATTTGGAAAAATCCAATCTTTGGTCTCAGTCTGCTAAACCCTTTGGGAATTTTGAAGTGCAAATATACAAAATCATAATGCACGGTAAGGTTCTGTTAATCTTAAGAGTATGTGAGTCATTTTAAACCTAGAGTATTTCAGACTTAGTCATTTCCTTCATACGAAGTCCAACTTTCCAGCATAAAAATTATAAAAAAAAAGTTTTCCGGCATATAGAATTACAAGCCTAAACTATGGAAACTGTGTATGGATGAAATATTGCAAATGAATGTGGCAACAGCATTTCTTTGTGACTCTGATTTCGAACGTTTTTTGCCTCATCTGAATTTTCTTCTCA
This sequence comes from Mirza zaza, assembly GCA_008750895.1. Lineage (NCBI taxonomy): Eukaryota > Metazoa > Chordata > Mammalia > Primates > Cheirogaleidae > Mirza > Mirza zaza. Next base: position 30,287 of record VSMD01039676.1, read on the forward strand.
TAATCTTTCCTCTCTATTTTTTTCTTGCTTCTCCACTCTTGCTCCACTCTTAGAAAAACTAAGGTTTTACTGTGAGTTCATTTTCCCCACGGATCAGTTAATTTTGGACAAAGAAAGTGTCTGCAGCAGAATCTGATATGTTTAATTCCCTCCCAAATTATGGCGGTCAGAGGAGACGCTGAATGTAATTCCCAGTTTTTTTGTAGATGCTCAACAAATACGAATGGATAGATTTTTTAGGACAGCACACATTTTAAAAAACAATAGAAATTTTTGCTTTTGAGTCCTTTTAAATGAACACTTATATGTTCATTTTTACAAACAAAGTGCCTACAGCTACATATTATTCTTCTAATCCCAGTGTGGCAGGCAAAATAAGCCCCACCCTCTCCAAAAATGTCCACATCCTAATCTCTAATCCCTGCATTTTGTGACTATGTTCCCTTACATGGCAAAGGGGCCGTGCAATGTGATTAAGTGAACAGGGAAGGTGGTACAAGTCACCTGCTTATACCTTCATTTCCAAGGACAGATGCGAGGTTGGACAAGCTGAATGGCTCTCAGTCCCACTGAGTCAGGACCTCTGGGGGCGAGGGTGGGAGACTGTCATCGGGATTTCATACACGACAATTCTATCAGCCAACCAGGATCAAAAACGCCAACCTGGATGGGCTTACAATTTCCTTCAAGATCAGAAATGATATGAGTCTGGGAAAATGACACCTTTTGTTTGATTCTACCAAACCCTTCCTAACACTGACTTCAGAATTTGCATTAGCCAAATTTGAATGCAGTCTGGCTGCTTTAAGATTTAAGTAAATATTTTATGCTTCTTAGGAGTAGATAGATTTTAAGGTAATAATTATGGTTTCTAAGAGAAAATAAATGATCTGCATAAGTTGGCATTTATTAGGTAATGAGATAACATGGCCTGTCTGAAATTGGCTTTAGAGGTGGTGTAATACTCTTTCCCCCTGGGGTGAGAACACAGTTAACATCCAAACCAGGATCATGCCCTGGGATTTATTCTCCTACAGAGAGCCATTTCCAAAGTGAAATGTTGGGTTTGGCCTGGATTCTGGGCAGGACCAATAATGACCTTTTTTCCTATATAGGCAGGTGTCCTGTATGAAGTAAAGAATCTAGAGTGTTATTAGAAAAGGCCAGGAAATACTTCAATGTCTTTACCCCAAATTGATAGACATGCAAGGTCTCTGCCATCTAAGCCTTCTAAAAATGATCTGTCTGTTTTATTTACTGTCCCTACCAACTTGCTCATTTTTGCTTTAAAAATGCTCATGGAGAAGAAAACATAGGGGGAAAGTTTCATGACTCTGGATTATTTAAAGCACAGACAACCAAAGCACAAATAGACAAATGTGACTACATTAAACTTAAAAAACTTTTGTGCATCAAAGGACATAATAAAAATTTTATAGAGTGAAAAGGCAACCCACAGAATGGGAGAAATATTTTCAAATCATATATCTGATAAAGGGTTAATATCCAGAATATATGAATAACTCCTACAACCCAATACCAAAAAAAGAAAACAACAATCAAATAACTTAATTAAAAAATGAACAAAGAACTCGAATAGGCATTTCTACAAAGATGACATACAAATGGCCAAAAAGCATATGTATGAAAATATGCTCAATGTCACTAATCATCAGAGAAATAGACATCAAAACCACAATGAGATAGCACTTTGCAACCATTAGGATGGTTGCAAAATCCAGAAAATTCTTGGTCAACTAAAAAATAGTGTTTATTATATTTTTCAGAAGGATTAAGTTACTAGCTTCCTTTTGGCTCCCAGTAAGTATGGCCAAGAGATACTCTTTTGTGGTATCAAGCAAAGTTTGCATCCCTTTCTTGGGTTTGATTTATGATCCTTAGGTGTTTTCTTACAGAAGTATGATGGGGTGTAACAGTTTAAAATCTAGAATCATACCTGTTACATAGAGTCAGGCAAACCTCAGGGTTTACTTGGGAAAGCAAATCTCACTTTCTGGGGCTTTGGCTAAGGACTTGTTATTCCTTTCACAGTACCCAGAGAAAGAGCAGATTTCTCTAATAATGTTATCCTACAATTCTACAACTTCAGCGAAGTTCCAGCATTAGGTAAGATAGCATCAGATTCTTTTTAAAGATAGTGAGGTAAAGATACACAGATCCTACACACACTCAGGATCCCAGCTCACTCACCATTGGTTCAACCTCTGCTGCCTGGACCACAATATGACCGTGAACTTGATCTTGGAAAGTCAAGCCTGGCTTAGGTCCCTACAGGCTGAGCTTTCCTTTCCAACTAAATTGGTCTCGGTAAATAAACACGTACTGAACAAAAAAAAGGACATTTTAATATCTTTACTAAGATATCACCATAATTGATTCCTGCTAGGTTCACAGGTTGGGGTTAATTTCTAGTTTAATAGAATCATACCCTATGTACACAATTCTCTGTTATTTCTTTACAGGTAAAAAAGCAGGGTTATCTAAAACCGTGAAGTGAGATCTTTGATTAAAAACAACAAAGCATGAAGTTCTCCCTTTGGACCAGGTGAGGGCACTAGTGTCCTCTCCCAAATCTTTGCTATTTACCGCTCAAGGTGACAAGAAGGAAAAAATAACCACTTCTTTTTTACAGCGGTCAAGTTGGTTGAGGACGGCTAGTTTTGCTTAGCTAATTTCCATTAACACATTTTTTTTTTTTCACTTTAGATCCCAACATCACATTTAGTTACATCCACTGGTTTTCAACCCTGGCTGTACATGAGAATTACCTGGACAGTTTTGGAAAACTTTGAAATCTCAGAGAGCAGCCCCAGAAATTGTGATTCTGTTGGTCTGAGGTGCAGCGTGGGCATTGGTAATTTTAAAAAGCCAGCCCCGAGTGCTTCTGACACGTAGGCAGAGGTGACGACTACCTTTAGGGTGTTAGTTAATTAGAAAAGGGTTTGTTAGGAAGGAAAATATAGGAAATTGGTTCTCTAAGTTAAATTAGTGCATGCTTCACCTGGGTGATCAATAAGGTGATATAAGTAGATGCTTTTGTCCTCTGTGAATAATGGTTGTCCCCCAGGCTTGATAAGGCTGTGGAGGTCACCACCAGACCATGGGGAGGCTCCATTATGATTCTACAACCAGGTAAACACAGCCCTGGTAAGTTGCTACTTCTGCTATGAATGTGGATCGAGGTGGCCTTAGGGATTTGCACAGAACAGCAGAACAGCAGGAAAAGCCCTACAGAGACAGGAGTAACAGGTAGGCTTGGTGGCTTTGGGGCCCAGGCGTGCTCCTGACTGTGTGATCTGCAGCAAGTACAGTCATCTTGGGCTTTGAGTTCCTGACCTGCAAAATGAGGGACTGTACTCAAGACCTTCCGACACTTTGCTATGCATATGAAACTTAGGGATCTTGCTAAAATGCAGCTTCTGATTTGGTAAGAGAGATCTGAGATGCTGCGTTTCCATAGCTGCTAGGTCTTGCCTCTGTTACTTGTCTATGGGACAGCAAGATTCCCCGTGACGCCTGGGACCCCTCAATGCTACAAGTACGTGATCCTGGCAGGTGACCTCTAAGATCTTATTTCGTCCTTGGCTAGTGTCTCTTCCTTCCCTCCTGTCCCCACGAGCCATTCTGGTTCTCAGGGACAAGACATCTTCATACATGGGCTTCACGAGGCTGTCTCTTTCCTCATCCTTCTTTGAAAGCCTGGCCTTTCCACATCGCTGTGCTATGTGATCTTCCTCCAAAGCAGATGTTTCCCCCTTTCCTCCCTTTGGCTGACCGTGTTTCCATCGAAGTTTCTATTCCTTGGTGTGTTTCCACAAACACCTGGCTAGACGAGGTGGGGCTGCCTGCATCCTGCCTGCCCCGACAGCACTGGGGAGTGTCCCCCGGACAAGGCAGATGGACTTCTCCGTGGGAAATTGTCAAGGAGCACAGCAAGCAAGCCAACCACACTCCACTGCACAGTATTCTTTATTATTCATTCTTTGTTCCATGAAAAGTTTTGGTATGGTGGATCTTTGGCAAGCATCCCATTCGAAGTCAAAGATAATTTTTAAAAAAAGATATGCCATCGGATGTCAAAACAGCTTAATTACATTTTTAGGATAACTGTTATATTGAGGATTTAATTCGATTGAGGGTAATAAAAGAAATCTTACTGTGTGGCAGGGATGACTTGTGGGACGTTTTAGGGTCCTTAAGAGAAAGCATTCAAAACTATGAGTACAAAATAATCACAGGCCCTCTGGGTGACATGGACATGGCACAGGGCCTGCACTCTGGGTGCTCAGGGTTGGCAAATGAATGAATTGAATGAACAAACCTGTCCAGACTCCTGGCTCTGGAACCTCGTGGTACTGCCAGGTGGCAGTATAGTATCAGAGGTGGCAAGCTGACAGCCACAGGATTTGTTTTGAGTCTCAACAGAATGTGTTTGCGCCTACCCTTTAAATTGCATCCTGCATGCTGCAACTGCTCCTGATTTTGCTTTGGGAAGACAATCTGACTTCCTTTGCTCAAACTTTGAAGCATTCCAGGCTCCTGCAAACGTGGTCAGTGCAGGCGAAGAAACTGCAGTGTGACATGGTTTGCTCCTTAAACTTTCTTGCAAACTTTCCCCTCTTCTGTTTTCATGGTACTTTCAAATTGCATTTATTATAAAGCAAAAAGAAAGTGTTTCACATAACGTCTCCCACAAGCAATTTTAATGTGCTTCAGCTTTACTGATGATTTTCATTGCATTAGACTTTACATTGATCTTCTAGGCACACAGTAACCACATCAATCCCCCCACCTCAATAATTTGACAAGATTTTCAAAAACGAACACTTGTTTTATATAGTAATTAAAGTCACATCTGTATAGCACAAATGAATAGTGTTCATTTATCTAATGCAAATGGCCACATAGAGATCCTTCTTTCCTTCTTCCACCCCTAAAATCAATTTTGGGTTTTTGATTCCATTAGTAGCTACTGTTTGGGTATTTGTGACTTGACTTTTAGCTTTAAATTCAAAGAAGCAGCACTGTGTTTCAATACCATTCTCTAAAATCAGTCTCTGGGCATGATGGGTGCAGGTCTTTTTACTGAAACCTGTTTTGTCTGTTTAATAAGCTTGCTTAGATTGAGCATGCATATAGCCAACTTGGAAAAGTTATCAAGTATAGCATTTTTTAAGGATATATTGGAGAATGAATCAGGTAAAAAGCTTCAAGGTTGAACATTCTTTTACTGTGTCATATAGTTGAAAAATGTGTCCCTAATGAGAATACTGCTATATTAGAAAACTAATATGCTAACTAGTGGCTTTTAGCTCTCTCCCCATCCCACAGATGTGGCAAAGATTGTGGGAATCTGCCCTCAAAATTCTACTTTATATCTGAATATGGCAAGTTTATGGCTTGGTTATTATGTGCAATACATGAGTCTCCCACGTGAGTTAGTTGCAGGCCACTCATTGCTACCCCCAAGTTACAAAATAGTAATTCTTTAGTGAATAAAACTGCTGGGGAGATGAAGATTTTACAATGCCTCTGACTTTAAAAAAATAAAATTGGCATGATAGCTAAAGCAGGTGTTCTTATTGCATGTCTAATTTTAAAAATCCAATTAACACCAAGAATGACTCTGGAAAGTATTTGCAAAATGTTACTACCCCAAACTGCTCTTAAAGGCTTCTTACATAAGAAGAACCAGTCAAAGAAATAGTGTCTGTCTCTTCTATGGAAAACAAACAAACAAAAAATTTCAAACCACTAAAGGTATTAGGAAAAGTATCGACGACAAACATTTTAGCAGGATGTGCAGAACAAGTACCCTCCCAGCCCACAGTGATTGATGTCCTGTCATTAGCAGGGTGCTGCCCATTTCTTATCTTGATTGACAGCTTAATAAGGGACCTGGGGCTATCTTTTCAGGATGAACACACAACCTTACCAATTACTTTTAAATTATTGCTAATCTGTCAGAAAATAACAAGCATAAAGGAATAAAAATATCTCCCAAAAGAGAAATGTCTGTTGATGCAGTTTTTTTTTTTTTTTTTACTTCCGGTGCTTTTAAAAGGTTCAGTTCAGAAAACTTGCCAGAATTTAGTCAATAGAATTTAGGCACCGAGGGGTTTTTTTTATTTTTATTTTTTTTATTTTTTTAAAGAAAAACTTGTAGTTTATAATAGTTCATTGGTTCAATTAGGGGCGAAAAAGAAGGGAGTTTTGTAATGCAATTGTCCAGCAAAGGAAAACGCTTTAAATTGGGGGATTATGTGAGCAGACCACCTGTAGGGCATTCAGAGCGCTTTTATATAATGCTTCAACCCATGCCTAGCTGCCTGCAGGCTGGCTAACAATGCCAGGAAAAGCTGTTTAAAAGGCTGAGCGCACTTGGGCTTCTGGTCTTCACTAACTGTTACAAGTCTTCCTCTCCCTCGCTCTCTCTCCTTTTTAAAGTAAAAGTCCCACATCCCTTTAAAGGAAGAACTTTAAGGCTCCGCGGTGGCCAATTGGTCTGCACCAAGAGAAGCCCGGGCCGCAGGGAAAGAAACTTCAGACTATACAGCACATTTGGAGAGGAGAAAAGATCAAAGTTTTGCAAACTCAAAAGACCAAGTTCCCTACAGATTAACCCTATTCATTTAGCCCCTCTTAAAGGAATGATGTGCTGAGCCACTAGGCAGACAGGTAAAAAGTTCAACAATTGCCAAAGCATTCTTCTGCTAATTCAACAGCCTTCTGCTCAAATAAATTAGCTTAGTCTTGACAGAGGAACAATAGCTTTTTCTCTAGGAAAAGAAGCACATTTGGTACACACAAGCACCGAAGGTTATTAAGATGTTAACCCGTTAGTTTAATCCATTAAAGAGCCCCTGCTCTACTACCAGATTGTCAAGTGACTTATCCTGCAAGGGGTGATTTATGGTTTAAAACATTCACTTCCACCCTTCGGCAGTGCGTTCGGTCCCTGGAAACCCAGGTGCTTTGAAAATCACGGACGCGAGAAATTAACGTGGGGTTTTGAAACCTTTAGTGATATTACACAGGATAAATAACAAGGCCCAAGTAGGATTGTTGCCTTGCAGAAGTTCCATTTACAGACACTAAGGTGAGAGCTGTTATCCATGGATCAGAAGAGAGCTACCAGAAGAGACACCGTCTTTTGGGAAGGTGCAAAAGCTCAGTTTTGACTTCAGTTCAACAGTGATATTGGCTTAGCTAACAACTTAAGAACTAGAGTTTAACAGGTCAGTTTCTCCATGCCTAAGGTCAGGGTACAGAATGACAAACCAGAAAAATGTCCATTTTTTTTTTTTACCCCCCACTTGTCCTAAACAAGCACTTTAAAGGTAACAGCTTAGAAGAGGCGGGGGAAGAGGGCGATGTTTAAATCATTTATCAAAAGTCATTTTATTGACAAAATAGAATACTTATATCTGTTCTTACAGGGGGTAGCCTCTAAACTTTTTACAAAAAAATGTACACATTGTATATCTTTGGATATATACATAATTTACACATTTTTACAATTTAACAAATAATTATATAAATACATCCTCTAATGTAAGAAACCCGTATTTACTTGGGGTGTATAATTAAGACATTTCTTGTTTGTTTATTTAAGGCATTTGCCTGGTCATTAAGAATACCCAAACCATGCAATCCCGTTAGGTCGTGGTCGTCCCTCCTCCAGGGTGTGTCAGGAGTAGGAGTTTACTTAGGAGAGTCGAGGGGGTGGGGAAGAGGTCCCCAGGTGACATCTGTAGATCTGGCTGCAAACTCAGCAAAGCGCAACCAGCGAGGGCTCCAAACCTCGGGTTCTGGAAACTCTGCAGAGTCCACCCTCCCTGGCCGTCCGAAATTAACGCCTGGCGGGAGGAGCTCCCCGCGCATCCACGGGGGGAGGGGGCTGGGTCTGGGAGGCTTCAATGCCAGGTACTTTGTTCTAAGCGAGTCATTTAAGTCCCAGCTAATGGATACCATTAAGAGTTCATTATCATGCTAATAGCAATCAACACTGAGAAGGGGTGGGGACCTCAGCCCGTCAAGTGTCCCTCCGCTGCACTTGTCTCCTCGCCCCCTCCCCCACCCCTCCTGCGCGCCCCCCCTCCCCCCGCTCAGACCTGGGACAATGGCATCTGCTTTGGATAGGACACGGAGCTGGCCGTGCCAGACCGCCACGTCAGGCCGGTGCTGACGTCGCTGTAGAGGGAGCCCCCGCCGCCGCCGCCCGGTCCCCCGCCCCCGCCGGGCCCCGCGCCGCCGCCGCCGCCGCCCGGCCCGCCGCCGCCCCCCGCGGCCGCCGCGCCCGCGCCCCCTCCCACCGCGGCGCCCTTGCTGGCCCAGCAGCAGCGGGTGCACAGGGAGCGCCAGGACTCGAGCGTCTTGCCCGACCAGACCCACACGCCCGAGGTGATGCCCACCACGAGGCACATGAAGTACTTGAGCATGAAGACCGCGTAGTCGGGCCTGCGCGCCTGGTCGGGCTGCAGGTCCCGCAGGCACGGGCAGTTGTGCGTGGCCTCCCAGCGCGGGCGGTTGTGCTGCTCGTAGAAGAGGCAGGCGACCACGACGGCGGCGGGCACGGTGTAGAGCACCGTGAAGAGGCCCAGGCGGATCATGAGCTTCTCCAGCTTGTGCGTCTTGGTGGGGCCGCCCTGCTGCTTGATGACCGAGCGGATGCGGAAGAGCGACACGAAGCCGGCCAGCAGGAACATGGTGCCGATGAAGAGGTAGATGACGAGCGGCGCCAGCACGAAGCCGCGCAGGTTGTCGAGGCTCTGGTTGCCCACGTAGCAGATGCCCGCCACCGGGTCGCCGTCCACCGAGCTGAGCGCCAGCACTGCGATGGACTTGACGCTGGGCACGAGCCACGCGGCCAGGTGGAAGTACTGCGAGTAGCCAGCGATGGCCTCGTTGCCCCACTTCATGCCGGCCGCCAGGAACCACGTGAGCGACAGGATCACCCACCAGATGGAGCTGGCCATGCCGAAGAAGTAGACGAGCAGGAAGACCACGGTGCAGAGCGCGGGGCCCGTGGTCTCGTAGCGCACGTGCTGCTCCACGGCGCCCAGCTCCTCGTACTCGCCGCGCCCCCCCGGGCCGCCCGCGCCCGCGCCCGCCGCGCCCGCGCCCGCCGCCGCCGCCGCCGCGCCGCCCGCGCCCCCCGCGCCCGCCGCGCCCGGCGCGCCGCCGCTGCACGCCACCTTCTCGTGGCCCGCCACCAGGCGCACCAGGTAGCCGACCGACACGAAGAGGTAGCAGGCCGAGAGGAAGATGATGGGCCGCTCCGGGTACTTGAAGCGCTCCATGTCGATGAGGAACGTGGAGACGGTGGCGAAGGTGGACACGAAGCAGAGCACCGACCACAGGCCGATCCAGAAGACGGTGAAGGCGCGCTCGTCCTGGCTGAAGAAGGGGTTGTGGCAGGGCAGCGCGCAGTTGGCGATCTGGCCGGTCTTGACGCGGTTGTAGAGCGGGTGGCGCTCGCTGGACACGCTCACCATGGGCGCGCGGCACTGGCACCCTGGCTCGCAGGGAGCCGCGCCGCCGCCAGGGGGCCGCGCCTTCCCGCCGCCGCGAGCTGGGGGCGCCGCCGCGTCCCCGCCGCCACCGCCCCGGCCCCCGCCGCCCCCGCCGC
>VSMD01039677.1:0-77106 GCA_008750895.1 Mirza zaza
GAGCCAGAGCCTTGGCCCAGTGGCCCTGTCCCCACCCCCTGGGCACCTGCAGCTGCTCAGTAAAGGTGTGCGGATGGGCTCATTGTCTGCAGTCTTTGCTCATGAATCTGAGGCTGACTGGGCCCAGCTGAGTAGTGATCACTCCGGGGGTCTCCTGCAGTGACAGTCACGTGGCGATGGAGCTTGGGCCATTCAAGGGCTTCTCCACTCACTCTCTGGCACCTGGGCTGGAAGCTGGAACAGCTGGGGCTCCTTGGGCATCTCCTCCTCCTCTTCCTCGCTCTCTTGTTCTTCTCCGTGACTACATCATCTCGCCACAGTCTAGTGGTGTCTGTTAATTGTTTACTGTTCTCCCTTTCCTAAAATACCAGCTCCTATCTCAAAGTATGAAAATGTCTACAAATGTGAAAAAGAAATCAGACATGAAACAGAAATCCATACTAGGAAAATAACCTATGCATCGTTTGCTAAATTAAACTTTACATGTCCGAGCTTGTAGCTACTCAGAGAGGAGAGCTCCACCGTGGCTCCAGTTTTTGTGGCAGGAACCTAGGATCGGGTGACACTTGCAGTGGATGTTCAAAGACGTTTGGGCACGACCAACCTGCTGTGTGTGCCTGTGTCAGGGTCCGTGGGTCGGTCAGCTTGGACTGCCGGGACAAAGTGCTGCAAACAACAGAAATGTATTGCCTCGCAGTTCTTGAACCTCGAAGCCTGAGACCAAGGTGTTGACAGGCTTGGTTCCTCCCGGGGGCTCTGAGAGACGATCTGTCCCATGCCCCTGCTCTGCCTTCTGGCAGCTTGCTAGAAGACTCTGATGTTCTTTGGCTTGTGGCAGCATAACTCCAATCCTCCCACGGCGTTCTCTCTGTCTCTGTGTCCAAAGTTCCTCTTTTTAAAAGGACACCAGTCATATAGAATTAAGGGCCAGCCCTACCTCAGTGTGACCTCATCTTAACTAATCACATCTGCGACAACCCTATTTCCAAATAAGGGCACATTCCGAGGTACTAGGGGTTAGGACTTCAATATAGGAACATTCGGGGGACACAACAGAACCTGTAACAGCCAAGCACATAGTGGGGCCCCGCTGGATTCGACTCACTTTGCCTGGGACACGGCCCCCTCCACATCTGTCCGGGGGGCCAGTCTGCCCCCCTTTCTTTATTCAGAAAGGTTTCCTCAATGGTTCCCCTACAAGGGGAGAAGAACATGGGCAAAGCAGAGCAGGAGGTCACCTGAAGCTGTCCTCGTGAGTGCCGCATCCCTTTTCACCGCAGGACTTGGTCTGAGCAGACACTCAGGGAAGAAGAGCATTTTCAGAGGCTCAGACAGCTTTCAGGGAGAAACATCCTACCCTGCAGGGGAAGCTCACCTTCAAGCCCGAATCAAGAAGGCAGCTCCTGGGGTTCATCGGGCTCTGCTGGCTTAAGTCGTCCTGCCCTGGTGGACGGAGCCCTCTCCAGCTGGCATCTAACAAGCCCCCAGGCCACCTTTAAACGTGGTCTTCCTGTGTCTCCTCACACTCCCCCACGGGTCGGTCACAGCCTGTGAGCTTGTCTGCTCCCCGCTGGATTGCAGGCTACGGGCGACAGGGACCAAGTCTCAGTTACTGCAGTGTGCCCTATGCCCTGCCCAGAGCTTCACCCCTAACCAGGACAGGGGTCCACAAACTGTGGCCCCTGGGCCACATCCCATCCACCCAGCATTTGTTTCTGTCTTGGCCTGTGAGCTAAGAATGGTTTTTTACATTTTTAAATGGATTTCCCTTAAAAATAATAATATTTCATGACCTGTAAAAGCGATATGAAATTCAAAGTTCAGTGTCCATAAATAAAGTTTTATTGGAACACAGCAATGCTCATTCGTTGCTAAGCTGTCTGTGGCTTCTTTAGCACTATGGCAGCAGAGTTGAATAGGGACAATGGAGACCGTCTGTCCCACAAAGCAGAAAATATTTACTATCCAACCCTTTACATAAAAGGTGTGCCAACCCCTCTGCTAGACACTCACAAGATTGATGTTGGCTGGTGACAAAACAATTGGATAAATGGTCTCCAGTGCCCACATGGTTCAAGCTGCCTGGTGCTACTAGCTGTTTTCATATGTGAGATCTGAAGGCAGGGATTGGGTCTTCTCTTCTGGCTCCTCTACAGGGCCAGAAGCTCTTAGAAAACATTGATGTGATTTGCAGTGGTGGGCTGGAAGGGCTCTGAAACCCCAGCGCTCCTTCCCTGGTCGGTGGGGTCCTTTGCCCTTGGCCGGGAGGTTGGCCTTGGCTCACTATGGGACACCCCTCGGCTGGGAAGCCACCCTCCATGCGATTTAGGAGGAGATGAGAGGCCTGCAGACCTGCTAGAAGCATGGGGTAGGGACACAGGCAGGTCGGGAGTTGAGCAAAGAATTTGACTTTCAAGTGAAAAGTAAACCTAGGGCACAAACATGAAAGTGCAGAGTTTAGGTACTGACAGAGCTGCACTTAAACCTCATCTGTGATTCCTTCTAACTCTGTGACTTTAATACAAACTGCTGAGCCTCTGTTTTCTCATCAGTAAAGTGGGACAGTAATGGCTGTCCTGGGAACTCAGAAGGATGATACATGTGTAAAAGGATGTTGAGAGATGATTTGCCATATCTCAGGAATTGGAACCAATATTCAGTCATTCAACAAATATCGGTTGAATACTTACTATTCAACACCAGGCACTGTTCTAGACTTGTGGGCTATATCAGTGCTATAGACTGAATGTTTGTGTCCCCACTTCCAGAGATTCATGTGTTGAAACCTAACCCCCAATGTGATGGTATTAGGAGGTGGGGCCTTTGGGAGGGGCATTAGCACCCTTATAAAAGAAGCCCCAGAGAGACCATCACCCCTTCTGCCACGAGAGGACACAACAAAAAGATGGCCATCCATGAACCAGGAAACTGGCTCTCAGTGGACACTGAATCTGCCAGTGCCGTTGTCTTGGACTTCCCAGCCTGCAGCACCGTGAGAAATGAATGTCTGTTGTTTAAGCCGCCCGGTCTATGGTATTGTGTTGCAGCAGCCCGAATGGAATAAGACAATCAGTAAACAAAACATAGAAAGCACCTCCTCAAAAGCTGCTTGTATTTTAGCAGTGGGGACAGAAAATAAACAACAAATATAAACATATTAATTATATAGTCTGTTAGCAGCCAATAAATGCCATGGGGAAAAAAAGAAAAAAGTAGGGCAGGGCATGGGCGTTTGGGAATGCCACAGTCAGGGCGCAGTTTGCAATACTAAACAGAGTGATCGGGGAGGACTCATGGAGAAGGGGAATCAGGAATGTGTCTCTGGAATACAGAGGTGTTTGACCCTGGCCAAGTTACATACATCCACTGAGCCTCTGTTTCCTCATCTCTAGTTATAAAAGCTGCTTCTCAGTATTCTTGTGAGTTCTACAGGAAATTGGATTTGTGAAAGCATAAAGCTTGGCATATAGTGGGTGCTCAACAAATGCATATTATGAAGGGAACAATAGTGGTTTTTCTTTTTGGTGGAAGGTTGCACATTAAATAAACAAATATGGTAAATTAGGGGACCTCCTCATGCCACACAGGGTAGCCTCTGAGAGCTCACTCAGTTTGTGCCCCCAAAATCTCCCTGGAAGCACCAAGAACCTGCATAAAATACCAGATACTGGGGACACCAGAGTCTTTTCCAAAGTCTACCCCCCAAATCAAAAGACTGCTTTGACTCCAGGTTGTGTGTGTGTGTGTGTGTGTGTGTGTGTGTGTGTGCTGCTATTGTTGTGCTGAGAAAGTGGGTTGGGAGTGTTGCTAGCTCAAATCAATGTGCTGCCTATAAGAGCTCTGGGTCCACACTCACCCACCCCCCCTCCATGCAGAGCTGGCTACATGATTTGTAGGGCCCTGTGCAAAATAAAAATATGGAGGCCCTTCTTTATAAGGCAAGTAGAAATTGCCATCAACGGTACTAAATATAAAGCTTTTTTATTTTTCCCATGGTTCTCTCAAATTGTCATGGTGTCTTTTATTCACTATTTAATGCCATTTTAAGTAAATGCAAATTGAAATGGGTTAATATTTGTTTGCATTTTACTATTCATTTTTATACTCTGCAATGCCAGCTTTTAAATGCGAATATAAGAGCATTTAACTCATGATGAATCACCAAAGTGACATAGTTTATATTTCACTGTTCATACGTACATATGTATTTTATTCTTACCAAAAGTGGGAACACGGCACCAAACTACCATGTTTCCCTGAAAATAAGACAGGGTCTTATATTCATTTTTCCTCAAGAAGACACCCTAGGGCTTATTTTCAGAGGATGTATTATTTTTTTTTAAGTACGGTACAACAATCTACATTTATTCAAATATAGTTAAGTCGTCTTTTTCTGGAGCATCATCATAACTCTCCAAACCCTGAATTCCATCCTGAATTTCTTGCGACTCTGTTTCCTTTAGAACCACTGGCCCTGATCTCTCACGTCGAGCACTAGAGCTCTCATGGGGCAGATGAGAAAGGCTGCTCGTCTTCTTTACCACTCGTGACGACATGCATGGGTTGTGCAGATACGCTGCGTAGACACGCCCACCACTAGGTCTTATTTTCGGGGTAGGGCTTATATTGGGCAAATGCTTAGAAATCCTGCTAGGGCGTATTTTATTGGTAGGTCTTCCTTTCTGGAAAACAGGGTAGCTCAACTGTTTTAGTTCACTTTTGGATACAAACACACTCTACCAACACTTTCTACCTTCAGTTTACTGGTAGGTTAAGACTATGAAGAAAAACTTCCCCCTCTTTCCCTTTCCCTCTATGTCATTGTAGAGAAGTTCAAACTTTCCCTCTGAAGGTTCAAGTCTATGTTTCTTGAAATGAATTGGCAATACACAGATTAACAGGAAAAAAAGACATCTCATACATTAATGTGCATTAGCACGAGGGAATCACAGGAGAATGATTACCCCAAAACCCAATAAGCTCCCGATGTTTATATACCCATCTTCATAAGGGAAATATAAGGGATAGTAAATGATTTTAAGGGGGAATGAAGGAGCCCAATGCTCTGCCAGTGGTTCATAAATAACTGTCTTTGGGAACTGAATGAGAGAAGAGAACAGAGTTTGTCTGGGTTCTGGGTGTGGTGTTTAATTTTCAATCTCTTCCTCTGTGATATGAGTTTTAATCTTCTCTGCTTAATGAAATTTCAGGGAGGAGGTCAAAGGCAGTCGTATTCCTCTTTGGCTCATCTGGTTTCCAGGTAGATGAGGGAACCTCAGAGAACAACAGCCTCACCCTGTGCTTTAGGAGAGACAGAGGGTTGAGAGACGGTGGTGGGTGGGGAGGCAGTCAGAGAGATCTTGAGGCTGCTTCTTTAGTTCAGTACATCAAAGCACCATATTTTGGGGTATTGTTTTCTGAGCCCCAATATCATCATTTGCAATGTAAGTCACTGGTGATTTTTATTGTTGCTGTACTAAATTACCACGCACTCAGTGACTTAAAACGACGCTCATTTATTATGTCATGGTTCTTCATGTCAGAAGTCCAGGGACAGTGGGGCTTAGCTGGGCCCTCCACTTAGAGTCTCACGAGGCTGAAATCAAGGTGACAGCAAGGCTGACGTCCTTTCTTAAAGCTCTGTGGATGTGCTCTGCTTGCCAGATTATGCAGGCAGTAGGAAGAATTCAGTTATATGTATTATAAGACTAAGCTCTTGATTCTTTGCCTGCTGTCAAGATAGGTTATTCTCAGCAACTGGAGGCCACCTGCCTTCCTTGGCTCAGAGCTCCCTTCCTCCCTATTCAAAGCTAGAAATGGCAGGTCAGATCCTACTCAGTTCAAATTCCCATAACTTCTCCTGCTGCTGCATCTCTCTGACTCCAGCTGGAGAAAGTTCTCTGCTTCGAAGTGCTCATGTGATTCAATTGGGCCCACCCAGATCATCCGGAATCATCTCCTGATTGTAGGGTCTTAGCCTTAATTACATCTGCAGAGTCATTTTGGCCAACGTAAGGTAACATATTCACAGGATCCAGAGATTAGAGCGTGAACATCTTTGGGAGCCACTATTCTGTCTACTGCAAGAGGATAGAGTCCCATAGTCATTAGTGTTTCCTAGAGTACCAGTGCCTTCTTTCTGTGTTTGAAGCAAGCTCTGGTTTTACTGGAAAGTGTGGCATCTTGGGGCTCTAAGTGCACCCACCCCTCAGTTACAGGTGCAATATGCTTCCTTGTGCTTGCTTACAGTGTCTCTGAACTCCCATACATCGTGGGCCCCCCAGAACTCAGTGCCCAGGGGCATTGTGAACTCTATATGCAACTCTATAGATGGCAAGGAATGGGGGAAGTGAATCTTGCATGCATCTCCTCTGTGTGATGCTCCATTGTCCTGCTACATTTCACGTACAAAGTACAAGCTGAAAGATGTCATTGTTTAGAATTTCAAGATGGCAACAGCAGAGAATTAAACCAAGTATGGGTGTCTTCTGAATATGAGGGTGTATGCAAGTACACAGGTCACATACCCATGAAGACGGCCCTGCCCACATCCCCCAGGCATCCTTGCTGGAGCCTAGATCATCCTTGCTTGGTGCACGAAGAGGCTTTCCCACAGTCATCCTGGCTGTTGTGGTTCTGCTTTGGTGCACTGTCCTCAGCAGCAGTCCCGGGCGACGGGGTGATGCTGACTCAGAGGACAGCAAGGTGAGCAGGCAGGCTCAATGGATGGATCAGACGCTGGGCTGAAGGCCAGGGTAGAGGCTCAGGTGGGAGCGAAGGAGGTCAGCAGGAGTGAGTGCAACCCAGAGGGCTCACTCTTAGTTTAAGGCTGTTCTATCTAGTTTTCCCTACTTCAGCAGGGCATATTTGAAGATTCCAGCTACTACGATGATGATTCAATGTACCAGGCACTGTGCTAAGCACATTCTTGAGTACCTACCATGTGTCAGGCACTGTTCTAGGCACTAAGCATACATGGCGAACGGGACGGCCAAGGTTGCTGCCTCCAGGGAGCTTACATGTTAGCAGATGAGAAAGACGATACACAAGTACATAAATAATATAAAGGTAATAGAGAAATAGGAAGTATTTTTCTACTCGAGGGAGGTGGCACTTATTTTAATAGGGTGATCTGGATAGACTACGCCGAGGCGAGGGCTTAATTCAGTGAGGTGCTGGCAAGCTCACCGAGGGGGAAATGGGGGCTCAAAGGCACAAATGCCACACCCACGTGCCCTGGGCTAGAAAACAGGGGAGGTGGCGTGCGACAGCAGGCAGTGGTGAAGCCCCCACTCTCTCCATCACCCTCCACTGCTTTGCAACATGAGTAATTTCTCCCTAAAAATGCACAGATTGTGTTTTAATTGTCCAGTACATCCAGTAAATTCTTGATTCTCCACTGGACAGGGAGCACCTTGGGACAGAACCAGAACGCCCTGGGAGTACTTTTAAAAACCTATAGTGGACACAGCATTCTGACAGTTCGAGATTTGCTTTTTTGGCTTTCCTGGAAAATAAAAACATGTCTGAGGCTGCCCCTGCTGCTCCTGCTATGTCCACACCTGCAGAGAAAACACCTGTTAAGAAGAAAAGTGGCACAGCTGCCTGGAAAGGCAAGGCACAAGCACTCCGCCCCCACCCCCAGTCCCAACTCCTCACCAGGGCTGCAGCCACTTCCAAGGTCACAGTGGCGTTTCCCTGGCAGCACTCAGGAAGGTGCCGGTGTCCACATGCCTTGATGTAGAGAACAACAACAGCTGTCTCAAGTTGGGTCTCGAGAGCCTGGCGGGGAAGGGCACACTGGCGCAGACCAAGGGCACTGGTGCCTCAAGCTCCCTCAGACTTGACATGAAGCCTCTGGAGAATCTAAGTCCAAAGTCAAGAAGGCAGGTGCCAAGAAGACCCCGGAGAAGGCAAAGGAGCTGATGGTGGCTGCTGGCACCAAAAACGTGGCCAAGAGCCCGAGAAAGGTGAAAGCAGCCAAAATAAAAAGGGCAGCCAAGAGTCCGGCCAAGGTGAAAGCCCCTAAACGAAAGGCAGCCAAGCCTAAATGTGCCAAACTGAATGCTACAAACGCGAAGAAAGTGGCCCCAAAGAAGAACGAGAATTGTAGCTGGATGTCCTGCTCTGAAAATCTCAAAGGCTCTGACAGTGCCCCGGTGGCCCTGGCCTCCTGGGAGGACACTCTATGAGCGCTGGCTGACTCAGTACTGAGGCTGTTGCTTTGGGCTTCGACTTTTAGAGCAATAGCTCCTAGACTTCTTAGCAATCTCCTCGGGAGCTTGTTTGAAATGCGTGTCGTGGGGCCCACTCTGGTTCCCCAGGGCTATGAGGGGACCCAGACATCTGCATTTAAACAGCTCTGCAGGTGATTTTGATGCTGGGGATGCGATGAGCCACCCTCTGACAGACAGGCTCCGAGAGACAGAATGAACAAAAATCTATTGTCTAAAGAAGGGGCGGTGATGATTCTTGAACTCCACACTAGAGTGTGTGGTCCCTTTCCCCGGGGCCTCTGCTTTAATCGCGACCCCTCCCAGAGCAACTAGTGCTAGTGCCTGCCACCAGCCCAGCCGCCAATCACCTTGGCCCTAATGGAAGATTCTGACATGGTCCAAAAATACGACAGTCATGTGCCACATAACAACATTTCAGTCAGCAAGGGATCACACGTACAAGAGTGGTCCCGTAAGGTTATGATACTATATTTTTATTGTATTTTTTGTATATTTACTTTGTTTAGATACACAGATACTTACCATTGTGTTACAACTGCCTACAGTATTCAGTGCAGTAACCTGCTGTACAGGTTTGTAGCCTAGGAGCAATAGGCCATACCATATACCCTAGGTGTGTAGTGGCTATACCATCTGGGTTCATATAAGTACACTCTATGATGGTCACACAATGACAAAATCACCTAAGGTCACATTTCTGAGATGTGTCCTAGTCATTAAGTGACACATGACTGTATATGACATGTGCTTCTCAGTCCCTTCCCTCTGTATCTCACCTCCCCCCCCCTTGTCTCCCACTCCACAAATTATTTTTTCAACCACTGATAGGGTGAAATTGTAACACATCAACATGGGGAAGGTCCTAAGATCACTGTCTTCTTTTTTTATTACTGCTGTAACAAATTATCACAAACTTAGTGGCTTAAAACAACACAAATTCATTATGTTACATGTGTGTTGGTTAGAAGTCCAACACAGGTTTTGCAGGATTAAAATCAAGGTGTGAGCAGGACTATGTTCCTTCTGGAGGGTATAGGGGAGAACCTGTTTCCCTGCCTTTTCCAGTATCTTTTGGCTCATGGCCCCTTCCCCACCTTTAACGCCTACAATGGCAAGTCAAGCCCTTCTCACCTCACCTCACTCTCATTTCCTCTTCTGCCCCCTTCTCTCACTTTTAAGGACCCCCGTGAATACATTGGGTCCAGCCAGATAATCCAGAAGGATCTCTCTATCGGCTGCTTAGCAACCTTAATCTCATCTGCAACCTGAATTCTCCTTTGCCAAGTATTGAAACACATCCACAGGTTCTGGGGATCAGGACCTGGACATCTTTGGGAAGGGAGCATTATTCTGCTACCACATTCATCTATTCCAACACCCCATGGAATGCCCCAGTGAGCCTCTGCAATTGATGGAGCCAGATAAAAGTAGCCAAGCAATTGCTCACAAAGTAACCATGATCAATTAAACAGCTTGTTGTTTGTGCCCTTGACTGATCTGACAATAAGACCCTGCCACCTGCTTCAGTCTTCTTCAGGAAATAGACCTGGAGAGGTATGACCTTGGAGCTGAGAGTTATCTGCAGCCATTTGTTAAGAGGGAGAAAATGTCCTACAGTTGTGGCTTCATGGCTTCCCCGACATGACAGCATGTCAACATGATGACAATGAGAATGTCAACTTGAACTGCAAAATGTTTTATTTTATTTTTAAACCATTTTTAAAATAGTATTTTTAAGTAATGCATGCATGCATATGGAAATTTTTCCAGACAGCACACAGCGAAAGGATGGGAGCACAGACTAAAGGAGTCTCTCTCCCATCCTTGCCCACCAGTCCCTGAATTACTCACCTCAAGGACAAAGGAATAACAATCACAACAGCAATAGCTACTGCTTACTGAGTGCCTGCAAAGTACCTGGAGGGTGTTAGATGCTCCACATACATCATCCCAGTGAATCATCATGACTCTAAAAATTAGGTATTTGTGGTGGCTATACAGTCTCCACTTAGTTAAATGGGCACCTCTGTTTTCCAGAATGTTCTTTTCTGTATAGTCTCAGGTTAGAGTTAGCCAAAAGAAGAGCTATATGTGTGTGTGTGTGTGTGTGTGTGTGTGTGCGCGCGCGCGTATGTATATGTACTCGCACACACACACACACACATCCTTTTGGTTCTGTTTCTCTGGAGAACCCTGACTCGTGCAGTAAGGAAGGAAATTTGGGAGGAAGCATCATAGACTGAAGTGCAGTTCTAAGAGGGTTTGGCAAGGCCACTGGGGAATCTGCAAGCCAAAGTCCTCAAAGCCCACCAGAGAAGTCCTGCCTCTCCCAAGACCTGCCTTTCCTTAGCATCCACGCCAGCATCCAGCAGTCGCTGGCTGGGAGCACCTCCAGGAAGCATGGCCGTGGACTTGGTATATAGTGAAGTGGCGGGTTTCAGAGCACAGCAGCTGGGCTTTTTTGGTCAATTATGCTCCTCACAGTCAGAGATTTCACAGGCATATTGGCAGAGTTGCCGCAAGTGATGAACCAAACAGACAAAAATTCCTGCTTTTGTAGATCTTACATCCTAGCAAAAAGATAATAGCTATTACCACGTAAAACATGGAGTATGTATGTTAGGGAGATTGAAGAAGTGCTAAAGAGAAGAGTAAGAGGGAGAAGAAGTGTTGGGGTGGATTATTTGAGAACAGCTTCATGAGAACAGTAGCAATAGACTTGTAACTGTAGAATATCTTACATACAGTAGATATTAGCTCAATGAACAAAACATTTAAATTTAGAGATCAGTTCATTCAAAAGGCTTCCTTTGAGCTCCTATCTGTGCCAGGTATGTGATAGGTCCTAGTGATACAAAGATTAGAAAAGTAAATTTCCTGCCCTCAAGTTAAGATCCTAATAAGATAGATAGATAGGTACGTGAATAATGACATCTAGGTCAACTCTATGCAGTCATTTGAGATTTGAACTCTAATTCCTCCTCCCAGGGACATTAATCTGTGTCTCACTTATACCTCTTTTTTGTGACTGTCATTCTCATGAAATTAGGGGATTTCAATGGGAAATCTTTCGATGCAAAAATATAAATGCAAATGAAATTTGGATTTTCACAAATTCTCACGCTTCCAAAGCATTTTGAGAATCACGATGAAACAGGCAGCTTTGAGAAGTTTCCAGTTACCAAAGAATTTCTCTTGAGAAATAATACAGAAAATGGGCTTTAAGCAGGGGCCAGGTACCAACCTGATTCTTGGGTGCAAAGGTTTTTAATGTGACTTAGGTGTTGTTGGTTTCTAAAAGCCTTTCCTGGCAATATTGTGGCATTATTTTCTGGTACATCATAGAGAAAGCCTTTTAGTCTATTTAGTCTGCAGCAAACTGTTTTCATAAATATAACCCATCTCTGCAGAGGCAGGCCACTTGGAAGGTAATTGGTGTATATGTGTTCTTCAGAGATGTGGTGAGGTTATTCAAGAGGACAATAGGGAAGATAGAAGCCCCATGCTTCCAAAAATGATATGTGTAGGCAAGTGCTGAGCAAAACTGTGTTTCAGCTCCCAATATTTGCAGCTTCTTCTTTCACAATGCCCCAGGAGGAAGACGAGGTCTTCTACAGCAGTTGCTATCACTGCTGGTTGGCCTAGACTTGAAAGGAAACAATCTTATTAAGGAATAAAACACCATCTGATTTAACAGAAACAACTGCCAACATTTTACCTCTAGGAAAATGTTTTTATTTAGATTGGCAGCCATATAATTTAGTTAAAACCCATAGATGTTTGTTTTAATGACATTAAACCCAGAAAATAAAGGTAATTAAAGGCTACAATGACCATATATTTAGTAACTGATCAACTTGGATGCTGAATAACACCACAAGGGTAAATTACCAAATTCCATCCAGTGACTGAGAGCTCCTACAGGTGGCCAGAGTGAATATCAATTCTATCTTCTGATTTTTATTAGCCACCTCCCATGCTAATAGATATAATTGGCAGCTCCAGTCTTGGCTTCACACTGATGTGCTGACATTTAAAATTAAGAGTTAAAGTAAACAACATGCTCCTGAACAATCACTAGGTCAACAAAGAAATAAAGATTGAAAATTAAAAATTTTTTGAAATGAATAAAAATGAAAACACAACATACCAAAACCTGTGAGATGCAGCAAAGACAATGCTAAGAGGGAATTCTATAGCATTAAATACCTACATCAAAAAAGTAGAAAGATCATAAATTAACAACCTAACATTACACCTCAAGGAACTAGAAAAACAAGAACAAACCAAACCCAGAGTTAGCAGAAGAAAAGAAACAACAAAGATCAAAGCAGAACTAAATGAAAGAGACCCAAAAATAATACAAGAAAGATGGTTCTTTGAAAAGATAAACAAAATTGATAAACCACTAGCTAGACTAATGAAGAAAAGAAGAGAGAAACTCCAAATAAACACAATCCAAAATGAAAAAAGAGACATTACAACTGATACCACAGAAATACAAAAGATTACCAGAGGCTATTATGAACAATGATATGTTCACAAACTAGAAAACCTAGAGGAAATAGATGAATTCCTGAAAGCATACAATCTCACACGATTGAACCAGGAAGAAATAGAATTCCTGAATAGACCTTTAACATGTAGCAATATCAAATGAGTAATAAAAGTTTTCCCAACAAGAAAAAGGTCAGGACTAAATGGATTCACAGACAAATTCGACCACACATGCAAATAAAAACATCCTACCATGTTTTGGTAGGATTTGGTGCTAATCCTACCAAAACTGTTCCAAAAGGTCAAAAAGGAGAAATGTTCCCTAACTCATTCCACAAAGCCGATATTGCCCTGATACCAGAGCCAGGAAATGATGTAACAACAAAAAAAGAAAACTACAGACCAATATATCTGATGAATATGGGAGCAAAAATCCTTAAAAGACTAGCAAACTGAATCCAACAGCACATCAATAGATAATTCACCATGATCAAGTAGGTTTTATCCAAGAGATGCAAGGATGGTTCAACATATGCAAGTCAATAAATATAATTGACCACATAAACAGAATTAGAAACAAAAAAATATATGATCCATTTTAATAGATGCAGAAATATCATTTGATAAAAATCCATCTTCTCTCCATGATAAAACCCCAAAAACCTTGGCATTAGAGGAACATACCTCAAAATGATAAAAGCCATATTTGACAAACCCACAGCCATCATCATATGATGATATTGAATAGGAAAAAGTTGAAAGCATTCCTCCTGAGAATGGAAACAAGACAAGGATGTACACTGTCACCATTTCTGTTCAACAAGTCCTACCCAGAGCAATCAGGCAAGAGAAAGAAATAAAATACATCCAAATTGGAAAAGAGGAAGTCGAATTATCTATGTTTGCTGATGATGTGATCTTTTTTTTTGAGACAGAGTCTCACTTTATTGCCCAGGCTAGAGTGAGTGCTGTGGAGTCAGCCTAGCTCACAGCAACCTCAAACTCCTGGGCTCAAGCAATCCTGCTGCATCAGCCTCCCAAGTAGCTGGGACTACAGGCATGTGCCACCATGCCCGGCTAATTTTTTCTATATATATTAGTTGGCCAATTAATTTCTTTCTATTTATAGTAGAGATGGGGTCTCGCTCTTGCTCAGGCTGGTCTCGAACTCCTGAGCTCAAACGATCTGCCCACCTCGGCCTCCCAGAGAGCTAGGATTACAGGCATGAGCCACCGCGCCCGGCCGATGATGTGATCTTATACCTAGAAAACCCTAAGGACTCCTCCAAAAGACTCCTAGATTTGATAAATGAATTCAGCAAAGTCTCAGATTATAAAATCAATGTACAAAAATCAATAGCATATCTATACACCAACAACAACCAACCTGAGGATCAAATCAGGAATTCCATCCTATTTACAATAGCTGCAAAACAAAACAAAACAAAACAAAAACAATAACATACCTAGGAATAAATTTAACCAAGGAGATGAAAGATCTCTACAAGGAGAACTACCAATCACTGATGAAAGAAATCATAAATGATACAAGCAAATGGAAACATGCCCCATGCTCATGGATCAGAAGAATCAATATTGTTAAAAAT
This sequence comes from Mirza zaza, assembly GCA_008750895.1. NCBI lineage: Eukaryota > Metazoa > Chordata > Mammalia > Primates > Cheirogaleidae > Mirza > Mirza zaza. The sequence goes on from VSMD01039677.1 coordinate 14,342, forward strand.
AACCATACTTCTCAAAAACAATCTACAGATTCAATGTAATATAAATTTAGATTACATGAGACATAGTGAAGAGTCTTTTGTTAAACAACACACTATATACTTTCACATGCTACATTTCAAAAATGATGCATCTGTGAATAATATGATAAAGGTCAGAGAGTTGAAGATTTAAACTAAATTGAAGGTCATTGTGTTAACACAATGACCTTCAATTTAGTTTAAAACTTTAAACACAATGTAGTGATGAAAATTTAAATTCAAGATCTTAATGATAAACACTTTAAATTCAAGCTTGGGGATCGTAAGTACTCTGGACTTACTAGAGTGTGTAGTGTTTAGGTTGGCATGGGAGGAGATGCATCCATTTGAAAAGTGCTAAGAGTGCACCTGCTATGGAGGACACAGGATTCTCTCCACTGAAGGGATAGTGCCCTCATGGTGACTGTATTTTCGTGCAGCAGAAAAAAGACTCTAAAGCAAGCTAAAGGTTAAGAGTGATAACAGTTGCTATGTTCATAGAAACAGCCTCTCTGACATTTGGCCAGCCTGAAGGGGCTGAGGGAATGAGCCAATGTCTGGGCTTGGAACCGTGCAAAAGCAGAGTGGCCGGGGTGGGACTGGGAGGGGGGCAGCAGCCACTCAGTAAGGAATGACTTTAGAGCAGGCGTCCTCAAACTACGGCCCACGGGCCACATGCAGGCTGCCTAGCACATTTATCCCACCCTCCAGGAGCGCGCTGCCTGTCCTGCTTAGCAGTCGACTCATCCTGGGCCCACAGTGCGCTCTCTCCAACGGTCTGAGGGACAGTGACCTGGCCCCCTGTTTAAAAAGTTTAAGGACCCCTGCTTTAGAGAGACAGTGAAGGGCTGATTGCCAAGCATCTCCTGGACAAGGAAAGGACCTGGGATTTCGTTTTGCCTGCAATGGGACACCAGGGGGCTTGGGGTGGGGAGGATTGGTCAGGGGGGTGACATGGTTCAACTTAGGTTCTCCCTCAGCACGTGGAAGCAAGAAGACAAGTTAGTACAAGACTGGAAACGTCAGCAGAGATATGTTCATGAAAGACCTTACAGAGGAATAATTGAAGCCAGCATGTGACTTGCTCTGATTCATTTTCCAGAAAGATCAGTTCAGCAGCTGTGGAGAGTGACCTCAAAGTGGAGAATGGGTTGGGGAGAGACTGTTGGCAAGGAAGCCAGGTGAATGACCATTAGAATACTTCAAAATCTTCCTCAGGATCAACATTCTAAGCATCTATCAGTAGTTCATTCTAGATAGGCAGGAATGATGATCAGTTGGGAGATCTGGTTAACAGAATGCCTGGTGACAGAGAACTTTCTCCATAGAAACCTCACAACAAAATGACAGCACTCTCTTCACTTCCTTCTTACGGTGTTTTACATAGAACAAAAATGAACAGCTCCCTTCTAAATGAACATTTTTCCCCCTTTTCTTCAAACAAAATGGCAACCAGAGCTGAGCAAAGCTGAACTGGGAAGTTTGGCTACTATTTGGGGTTTAGTTCAGTTTCACAGTTTGAAATCACTACTTTATTGGGAAGAGGAACTAGTTCGTGGTCACAGAAATGAAGCCCAGCTGTGAGAGAGGCTAATGAAAGAAGGGAAAAAAGGTCGTTATCATAGTATCTCATTTGAATCTCATTCTAGCATGTCAAAGCAACTGAGGAAAATTGAGAGATTAAATTCACTGTAGAGCCAATGGAACTTTCTTACTTGGAAAGCTTGTCTGTGTTCTGCTGGAACTGCTTCCTGAAAAATCAAAGAGAGCCAGCGACATGCAGCCGTTTCCAAATGCTACCACCCCAGAGAAGGCTTCTTTAGAGTTTACGCTTAGAAATGCAATCATGGGAAGAAACATAGTACAAACTCTTCTATGCTTTTCTTGGAGTTGGACAGATAGGTTTTAAACATTGAACCACATGTAGGCAAACCGGAATATTGCTTGTCACACTCAAAACCTATAGAAATAACCATAAAGACAACCACTTTCATTTCATACGCAGCACACGGTGCGGTGGTCAGAAGAAAACAACAGGGAATTTGGAGTTGAACAGATGTGGGTTCAAATCTTGGCCCCAACACTTATCAGCTGAATGATGTTTGGAACGTATCTCTGAGCATACTTTTCTTTCTGTATATCAATGATACAACTTTTACCTTTTTGTGAGATATTTTTTCTGGGCAGGATATTGTTTACCAGGGTTGTTGTGAATATAAAACTAAACGTGTGCCTAAAATGTTAAGCACATAGTAGATGTGCAGTGAAGGAAAGATATTAATAGTTGGATAATATGTTACCATCTACACAATGCTTTCATATCTGTCATTGTAGATAATAATAATAAGACCTGTTGGAAACATGAAATAAAATGTCCATTTTGAATATTCTGGGCCAAGTCTATGAGCTGGCCCTCTAAAGGCCCATTATCACAGAACTATGCCAACCCTGCTCTGTGTAGCTGGACACCAACCCAGGAGGTGTTCCCAGGCACCTCCAGATCCCCAAAGGTCTTCAAAGGAAATAATAGGCATCCAAAAGCTGTCATCAATATTTCAAGGATAGACCAACAAAGAGTTTTTCCTCCCAGACTGGACTATCTAAAAAATCCAGTGCTATTCCTTTGTCTGGGATTAAGAGAGCCTCGGGTGTCATCTCACATTGAAGAGAAGCTCAGATCCTTTGCCACATGCCACTTTGGTGATTAAAATGGGCAACACAAATTATACTCTCTACTCAGATGAAATCTTTCTGTGGAACCCAGACATCAGCTGGGGCCTTCCTGCTCCTCTGAGATCTGAGGAAACCTGGCTTGAGTCTTTCGATTTCTTACTTTGAGAAAGTCTGAAGCCTTCACTGAGGCATCTACAGATGTCAGGGATTCGGTCCCCATGGTGACCTCACCCTCTGGGTGCCGTGGACACGCTTGCTGCCCCGTGTTTCGCTCTACCTCAGTCAGGGGCTTTGCTGCAATTTACATACACACACACACGTGATCCACTCACGTGTGCATGTTAGGGGGTCCCAAGGATGGGGGTCAAAGGCAAGGACACCTCCTCCCACTGAGTTCACACTAAAACCCCCTTTCTTTTTTGTCTCTCTCTTCTCTCCTTTCCTTTCTTCTTTCTCGTCTGTCTCAGCGGGGCAGTCTAGCCAATATCTTTTTATCCAGAGCGTGGTGTTCCTTTTCCCCACAAAATATAGCTCTCTTCCTCTGACGAACTGCAATGAATAAACATTTTTACCATCCTATTAAACTTAATATAAATTTCTGTGAGGAACATCATCAAGAAAGAGGTCTTTGACAACAAAAGCATAGGCACCGTTGATCTAGGGCTGTGGTTCTGAGGGTGTGGTCCCCAGACCAGGACAGGGGTGGCACCTGCGACTTGCTAGAAATGCACATTTCCAGCCCTGTCCACCCACCGTGGAAACAGAAACTTGGGAATCCAGCAATCCATGTTTGAACAAGCTTTCTGGGTAACTCTGATTGTACTAAAGCTTGGGAAGCTCTGATCTAGAAGGAGGACTTGGGCTGTAACTAGATGAGGCCATCAAAGCCAAATGCCTGTAGAGACCAGGCAACAACATAAAGGGTATTAGGCAGAAAAGAATGTGATGAGGATCTTCAGGGAACTGAGGCAGATTTTTGCCACACGTAAAGGAAGGTCCAGGCTGGTCAGGTTTTCTACATTTTCAAGAGAAGATAGAAATGTGAATTTTTTATGTGCGCTCTCCGGATGTTTAAATGTTAGCAACCAACTCATCTGGCCCTTCTGGGCTAATTCAAAGGCAGATGCTGCCGACACCATCTTCCCCTTTCAGTGGAGAATTATTGGGGTCCAAGCCGTGCTCCTGGATCCACTGCTCCCAGTTCAATTTTCAAAGCACAATTAGGAATGGTGAAAAAAAGAGCAAAAAACAAAAATGGAGACTCTCATTTAACATGGATTTCATGCCAGACATTAAAATGGGTTTTTAAGTTTATACAGGGCTATGGAGTAGGAAGCCTATAAAATGGCAGTGAAATGGCTTAATGACTTAGTGTGAGATATTGTTTCCGGGCAGCCTTTTTATTTCCGTCTGTATTTTCTCAGAAAGTCACCAGGGAATCGGTCCCGTTGCCCACATCGCATTTACAGCCAGACCTATGGAATGTATGCAGGGCTCTGCTGTTGCCACGGCAACCATTATCATCCCCTAATTCCTTTTCTTTTCTAAAAATAAAGTGCCCTTTCTCAAAGTATCTATTTCTGCTTTTTATTTAAATCTCACTTTCTGTAGCAGCTCTGTCTCTCTTTGACCTGAGCATTGCTTTTGTTTTGCTTGAGAAGAGACGTTGATCACATACACCCCGGACCTGACTGTCAGCTGTCCCTGAGTGTTAAATGAGAAGACTAATGAGAGCCACAGACACGGGGGGCTAGGAAACAACCCCAGTTATTTCATAGAAGGGGGTCACGGTCCTGTTCCTAAGGCACCGATGCCACTTGGAACAATGTTTCTCCAGCTTGTTATTTCATCTGCTGTGTCCAAAGAACTGTATTTCCACTACAGAAAAGAACAGTCTGAGAGATGAAGAGATGGGCGGAGGGCCCAATGCCGGGCTGCTCTGATGAGGAATGAAGCCTTGGACACCCCCCACTCCTTTGATCCGCAACTAGACAATGCCCCTTCACTGGTTCCTTGGCATTGTCGGAAGATTTCCTTTGCCTGCAGAGAAGTCTTGATGATCCACTTCTGAGACGTTAAAAAAAAAGTGGAGGAAAAGGAAATGTTGAGCACTGGCCTAAATTCTGCAGCCTTTGTACATCAAAGACCAGGCCTTGATCAATACATCCACTAAAAGTGATTGCTTAGGACTTCTGAACCCAAGGGGACAACGCTTTATAGACCATGTTCTTTCTGAGACCGTTTGCCATGCTGAGATCCTACAAAGATAGATCTTGTCACGAGACAAGACAAGAAAGTTAATCTGCCCAAGACGAAATAAGGCAAATAGGTATGGTCCCTGCCTTCTATGAGTCTGCACCCAGACTAGACCACACGCACGTGTCTGAGCAGAGGAGCAGACATTTGTAAGTCACAGGGGCATCCCTGGCTATCAGCAGAGTATGTGCTTGGTGTGCTCTCCAGGTGTGAGCTGAGCTACCCCCTCTTCTTACTCTCTATCCTAACTGAGGCCAGCCTGCTCCTTGACAATCTGAGCTTCTCCGTTAAACGGTGATGATGAAAAAGACATGTTCTTTCCTATCAAGCTAAATGGCCAAGACAGGAAGCAGGACTTTGGCTCATACCAGCTTGTGTTTGGGGGACAGTGTGTCAAAGGGAAATCTTAAAGTTTGCCCATTGTAGATAATATGCAGTTAGGTAAAATCATTTTTTTTTCTCTTCTTTTTGCAATTTCAAGTATCGTGCAATATTCTTTCCTTCTATAACATTGTTCACTTGGATGGTGGTCCCTTGGCACAATGAAGCTGGAGCCTGAGCTCTGCAGTGTTTTACTGAGGGAATGTCATTTGCTGTGACCCTGACTGTGTCAGCCAGTTGGGACTGAAAACAGATGATTATGAATTGGTCTTCTGGACCAGGCTGAAGCCAAGAAGTTCAGGGCAGAGCTTGGAGTCTGGGGCCATATCTTCAGATAAAAAAAGTTACTCACAGAAAAGTGTACTAAGCTAGATGTTAGAGGCACTTCTCAGTTCTACCACAAGGAGAGAGTGACCAGCACAGAAGGAAGGCGCTCTGCTCCAACCACGTCCCCCTGAACCTCATGCTCTGAACCCTAAAGGTTCAATCACATATGTAGCAGACTGATCTCAGCTTTTAGAACACTTTCTCTAAGTCTTTTTTTTTATCATAGGCTTAATCATTTTCATGTTCATATTTGATCTTAAAAGCACTTGTTGACCCAAAAGAATAAAAATCAGGATCTCAAAGAGACATATGTACACCTGTGTTCATAGCAGCATTATTCCCAGTTGCCAAAAGGCAAAGCAACCCAAGTGTCCACTGACAGATGAATGGATAAACAAAATGTGTGCATACATAAAATAGAATATTATTCAGCCTTAAAAAGGAAGCAAATGCTGACACATGCTACAACATAAATAAACCTCGAGGATACTACACTAAATGAAAGAAGCCAGTCACAAAAAGACAAATGCTATACTGTCTGATTCTACTTGTATGAGATACATAGAGTAGCCAAATTCATGAAGACAGAAAGTAGAATGGGGGCTGCCTGGGACTGGGGGGAGGGGAAAATGGGGTTATTCTTTTCAGTTTTGCAAGATGAAAAGAGTTGTGGAGGTTGGTTGCACAACAGTGTGAATGTACTTAACACTGCTCAACTGTGCAGTTAAAAATAGTTAAGCTAATAAATTTTGTTATGTGTATTTTGCCACAATTTTTTAAAGAACAAAAATAAACAAAATAAGCACTTGTTGAATGACTCCCCTTTCTTTCTCCTGCTATTCTACTGAGATTCATTGAAGACATATGTCCTAATTTCAGGACTGCTACTCGCAAGTTGTGTTGATCCCGAGCAACTCACGAAAGCTTCTAAGCCTAACTTTCTTCATGGATTATTGGGAATAATAATAGTGACTCTGGAGGATGGTGGGAGAAAGGGTCTTATGAATTAAAATGGGTAACATATAAAGGCTATTGACAATTATAAAGCCATTATATCCCTCATGATGCCTAGAATGAGGTCTTGCATCTGTCAAGGACTCAAATGTCGGGAATGAATGGGTAAATGGATGAAGAAATGTGCCACAGCCAGCAATCGACGCACTTTGTTGAGATGGAACAGTGAAGTCAGTGAAACTGGCCTTCGGGCCCACCACCAAGCTGGGTGTTTCCTGCCCTGCTGGGCCCTCCGTGATCACATTCTCTCCTTCCCAGAAAGCTGGGTGGAGTCTTACATTCTTACAGATGTTGGTTCACAGACCTCTTGCAGGGATATCTGCACTTTTGCAAGGGGCCCTGGAAAAGCAAAGCATGCAATAAACATCAGCAACGGAAGCTCAGGCACTAGCACTAGTGCAATACAGAAGCTGTGTCAGGCCAAGGGAAGAATCTTCCTGGCAATCTCTCCACCACAGGATGCAGCAAGAAAAGCCAAAGGTCCTCATGTTTGCAGTCATGCTGGCATTTTGGTGAGAAGCAGCAGAGCTTAGTGTTAAGAACCAGACTGGAGAACCCGACCGTCTGGATTTGGATTCTGGCCCTGCTGCTAAATGGCTCTGCGGCCTTCCACGTGTATTTAACCACCCTGTGCTTCAGTTTTTGCAACTTTAAAATGAGGATGATGACAATAGCACCCACCTCCTAGGTTTGTTGTAAGGATTAAATCAGTCCTTTGTACAGCGAGTACTTAGAGAGAGCTTGGCACATAGAAAGTACTATATAAATATTTGTTAAATAAAACCCAGAAAAATTTTCAAACCCTAGATCTAATTCCCTGGCTTCTCCGTTTGATCTTCTCCCCATTGCTCCTATCGCCCTGATTTCCTGCATGGAAAATGTACTCCCCACCCATGCCCTGGCCACAAACAGATAAGTCTTTGAGACTAGATTCCTGGCTGCTAATAAAACTGGCTTTCAGACCTCATTTTCTAGTTAGTTGCCTAATTTAGAGACCTTGTCAATTTGCATTACATAGAAATAATGCAATAAGACTTCAAAGCTACTTAGAACCGTGCCCTGCAGCCCCTTTCTGAAAACTTCCAAAGTGGGTTGGAGCAATTGTAAATTATTTGACAGCATGAAACTTCTCCCTTGCAATTCTCCTGTGATTACAGAGCTAAGATACTTTGTGGGGTAACCACATAGAAACAAAATGGCCAACAATGTATTATTTTCTACCCATAGAGGAAAACTGAGCAAAATTAAATCTTTTCATCATGATGGTTTGGATTATGCTGTTGCTGTTTCTGCTCTTGTTTATTTCTTTTCTTTCTCCTACTTCTTTTCTTATTTGTAATCTAATAAATCTCTTTTCAAGTTTAGATGAAATAATTAAAATGCACAAATGCAACCTGCACCCAGATTAAAAAACAACAACAATAGCAACATTAGGGGTCCCCTAGAAACCCTCTGGTCACTGTCTTTTCCAGTCACTACCCTCCCCCCCCCCCCAGGGTACCCCCTCACTTCTAAGGGCATCGAATAGTCTTGCCTGCTTTGATACTTCGCATGAATGGACTCTTACAGAATTAGTGGGTTTTGTGTCTGTTTTACTCAACATTATGTTTGTGAAATTCCTCCATCTTATTGCTGCAGTTGAAGTTTATTCAGTCTCGTTGCTATGCAGTATTCCGTGGTGTGATTACAGATTATACCACAATGTATTGATCCAACCTGGTGGACGGACATTTGTGCAGTTTCCAGGTTGGAACTATTTTGAATAGTGCTGCCAGGAACCTTGCTGAAACTTCCAAAGTGGGTTGGAGCAATTGTAAATTATTTGATTGTAAATTGCAAAGTACATGCCCTTCGGTGAATGTGTGGCGTCTATTCTGTTTTGTACAGCCATTTCATCTGCCCTCTTTCTAACAAGCCTCCCTCCCCTTGTCAAGGTGCTGCAGGGTGACTCAGAGTGGATGGTTGGAAGGAAAAAGAACCCTGACTGCCCGGCTTCTGCCTCCCACCTTCCTTCCTCCCCAAGCACCTTCCTCCACCTCCTCTCTGGGGTCCTGTCCCAGCAGGCGGTGCCTTCCTGCTGCCTGCTGTTCTGTTTCCCTGTGACCTCCCCCAACCCCACACACAGCTCCAGCTCCCATGCCTGGAGGCTGCAGCATCATCTTTCATGCACCTGGGGGTCAGTGTTTTGGGGACTTCAGGTGAGCCCTCTGAATGCCGATCCTAACTCAGCTGACAGCTCTGGCCCACCCTGCCTTGGTTGGATGCCGTGACCCACTTGCTCTGCCAGGCCTCCTTCCCTCAATAAAACTTGTGTCTCCTGGGTTTTCATCACCCCAGCGTCCTTGTCTTGGTCACCGGGAGGAGTGATGAGTGTGGATTTGAGGTCAGGAAACCTAGATTTGAACTTCAGTTTTAGGTTCCAGTTGTGTGGCCCTGGCAAGTGATTTGATCTCTCTGAGCCTTAATTTCCTGATGTGTAGTAACAGTAACAATATACCCTGGACTCAGTATGGCTCTTGGCTTACAAGAGATAATACACTTCTTATTGTTGTAGTCATTGTTATTATATATGCTGTGTGTTACATATGCTGCCTTTTGCCTTCTAAGTATAAGTCACTTTGTTGTTTTATTTTAATTCAAAGTCTACAGTTCTTGCCATAAAAGATTACTTTGAGGAATGCTATCTAGAAGTAATCACAATCAACCTAATGCCTTTGCCTTTCCTAAATACATTGAAAAGATAAAAGGGTTGGGAAATATTCAGTACATACTGTTAAGTTTTAAAAACAGGCAAGATACTCATATACACATATGTAGTTTTTCATTTTAGAAAAATCAAAGAAATATATTGAGAAAGAGACACCAAAGAAAGATGTTAGATGGCAGGATTTTGGGTGATTTCTGTGATATTCTTATTTCTCTACAGCTGCTGATATATATACATAGACATATATACCCTTTTATACACATATACATACAATTATAAAGCAGAACTTTAAAATAAGCCTAGTTTGAACAATAGAAAGGAAATCAAAGTAATGGATTAGGAATCTGAGGGTGGAGTCAGGAAAGAGTTTAGTGTTAGCTTTCTATGTTTCACTTGCTCCTTTCTGTGCAAAAATGACTTGGGTTGCTGCCATACAATGGAGTCAAGGAGGAATATCCACCCACCTGGATCCCCTGGGTGCCTCTTGGTACTTGCACCATTTTGACAGTAAGTACATGAGTGTAGCAAGCCCAACCAGATGGGCATGGTGACTAGGGCACAGAGCCCCAGCAGGTAAGGTATCAGGATCAGCAGAGGTGCTGGCTGAGAGTGAGAGGAATCTAGAATGGATGGTAGAGGACAGAGAAGATGAATGTCAGCTGTGATTCTAAGAGCAGTTGCAGCAGCAGGGGCTCTAGCTTATCTTACCCATCTTCCTCTTCTAGGTAATCACCCCCTCCCCACCCCAAAAAGAAGTATGAAGAGATGCTTCCGGAATGTATATGAAGAGTGCACTTGGGTGCACAAAGGGAGACTAAGGTGGACACTTGATGTGCCACCGAGATCCCCTTTCAGGAAGGACTTGTTGCCACAGCTGTGGGGAGTGCTGTTGGTGACAGCCTTCAGCTGTCAGCCCTGCAGGGCAGAGAAGTGACATGACCAAATGTAGGATTTAGAAAGATTTCTCTGACAGCTGTTAAAAGGGATGAGCTAGGTGTATACACATCCACATGGAGAGATACCCAAAATGAATCTTGTGTGTAAAAATCAAGATGTAGAAAAATATAAACAGAATGTAATCCTTTGTGTTGACCTTGGACCACAGTTGAACAGAACTCTATATTTATTGCTTATGGTTACGTATAAATATTTATCAAGATATACAAAATAAACACAAGATATACATTTGTGTACATTTTTTAGACCTTCACACACATAAATATTTTGAATTGTCAGCCTTTGCTGTGTAACAAATAACCCCAGTATCTTGATGGTTTGCAATAACAAACATTCGTCTTTATCTCCATTACATAAGGGCTGCAGTTTGGCCATGTCTGTCTTCAACTGTGCCAGGCTCTGTTGGAATGCGGTCGGTTGAACTGGGCTCAGCATCCTATGGCTTCTCATCCCACCACTCAGGCTGGAGGAGCCCTTAACTGAAATCTACTGTAATCACAGCAGAGGACAAGAATTCAGGAAGGGCAACATTGAACCATGAGAGCATATGGAAAGCCTGGTCGAATCTGGCATGCTTCATACTCCTTTGGCCAAAGAAAATCACACAGCCAAGGCCAAAGTCAGTGGAAAAGTGTGTCTTGCCTCCAGGGAAGCAAGCCAGGGCAAGGAGGCAATGAGTTATTGTGAACACACAATGTAATCTACCCTACATGCCAAATTCATGGTGGTGACTGCCTCTGGAGGAACAGGAAGAGGAATGGGAAGAAGAGATGGTGAATAAACAGGGTGTTTTCTAGAACTGTGATACAACTTTATAAAAGACTTGATGAAAACAGGACAATTCTGGATGGTGGAAATATAGATGTTTGTTTAATTATGCTTGGTACTTAGCTTTCTATTTTTTCAGAAAGTATGGATTGACGAGGGGTGAGATTAAAGATGGAGTTGGAAGGGTATAGTTAGGAGGCAATTGCAGAATTCCAGGTGAAAGGATAAAGACCTGAACCATAACCCTAAGGACAGAAATGATGTAATGGAATTATTGAAAAGCTAGAATTGACCAGATTTCTGTTGATCAATCCATGTGAAGAGTGAGAGGACGAATGAGGCATTCTAGATGAATTCAAATATGAACCAAGAGTGGCTGCAACAGCAGGGCTGCCAGCCCAGGTGCCTGGGTAGAGGAGAAGCCATTCTCCCCACCAGGCACAAGGCAGGACAGGTCACCGGGTGGGTGGCCAGGAGGAGGGGATGCCTGTTATTTCAAGGCTTGGTTGATAACTCTGAATCTTACTATTATTTGACTTTTCCCTCATCATCTGTTTACTTATTTGCTTCTTTGCATGTTCTTTCTTACTACTGGTTTGCAAACCATGAGTACATACAGCAAGCTTTAGCTGTTATATTTTGTCTTCTAACTAAAACTCAAGGGTTTTAGTTCTACAAAGATAGAGCCAATGAAATCGTGCAGGCTGATCAGAAACAGGTAGCTCTGAAGAAGAAGAAAGTGTCCACAGTGAAAACTCAGTGATTGACCAGGACATAGTTATTACCAACTTCTTAACTTTGCTGGGAAGACTCATTTGCCATCACTAATTACATTTATTAACGTATTTAATTTGAACCTGGAGCTTCCTCCAGAGAGACGCCCCCATGGAAGCCTTCTAGGTAGCAAAGCAAGTCTTATAATTTGCCATCTAAGTCCTTTTTTTTGATTTGGGGTTCATATTTGAAACCACTGTTCATTTCTCTCTGTCAATGTATCTCACCTTCAATCATTCTGGAGGGAGTCCTACCCTCACCCCTGGGACTTCCCAAAGGGAATTTTTAATTAAGCCAGTCATAATTTAACCTCCAAATTGTTAAGAAAAAAATCTCTTCAATCCTTTCACATGATGCAATAACAAACGAAAACAGCTAGAACTTGTTGTAAGTATGTAAACAGACCCTGAGCACCAAAAGGACCACATTTTCTGGTTAAAAGCAAGCCTGCCATTACGTCTGGGCCACGTCTTCACTCAATTATGCTTGAGGAAGAGACTAGAAGCTAATAGCTAATTCCCTACCTGCCCCCACAATTCCATCCCACTCCACAACCCACTATCTCCACTATCACTTACATCTATGGCTCATGTTTCCAGCAGTAGAGTGCTGTGATCTTACTCCATGTAAACACAGCATGGAAGAATGGCAGGGCTGAAACGGCCTGGATCTAGCCTGCTGCCGTCCGCTCCGGCAGTACAGAGAGAGAACATAACAGAAAGAACGCTGGGCTGTCACACTCAGACTTTCCTTTCCACGTTGTGGTTTTGAGCAAATCACATAATCTTGCGGAGGTTCAGCTGCCTCATCCATAAAATGGGAAGAGTGATAGCCATGATGTGGATTTTTTTAATGAGGATCACATGAAATGAAGTATGTGAGAGTGCCAATGTTTGTTAGGGCAGAGCTTTTCGGACTTTGATGTTTATGCAAACACATAGGGATGGGATACACAGTCCGGCTCTGCAGGGCAGCAGTGGAGCCTGACAGTCTGAATCTGTAACGAGCTCCCAGGCGATGCCAGCACTGCTCATCCATAGACCCTAACTGGAATAGTAAGGTGTTTACTGTGCTGCCCACTACAGCAGCCACTGGCCGCATTTGGTCATTTAAATGTAAATTAAACAAAATTTAAAATTCAGTTTGTTGATTGCAGAAGCCACCTTTTCATATCCACCTGTGGCCAGTGGCTACCATATTGGACAGCACAGATACAGGACATTTCCATCAGTGCAGAAAGCTCTACTGGACTGTGCTGCATTAAGCACTATAGAGATGTTTAAAAAATCATTCAATAACATTCAAACAGCATTTATTGAGCACCTCCTGGGTATATTTCTATACAGCACTGAGAAAACAAAGTCCTTGCCCTCACAAAGCTTACCTTCTAGTCATTGTAAGAGTTTATTATTAAATGGGCCTGGACATGGTGGCTCTCTCATAAGTAGCCTCTAACTGTATCCTATGACAGCCTCACAGCAGAAGTCAATACCTCATTATGTCCCTAAAGCACAGCCATTCAAGTCATCAGAAGTGAGGAATTAGTCCGAAGATTTTACGGAAGTTTTCTTAAAGGACACTAAAGGGAAGTTTATATTGCATAGCACAGAGGACTTTTTAATGTTATTTTTCTTTTTCCTTTTTAAATTACACTAGTAATTGATGGCAGATAGGATTTTTACCTGCTTCCCACTCCCCCCACCCCCTATCCCCCAAAAAACACCCTGCATGATACTTCTTCCTAAGTCTTTCTCTTTCTGGTCATCTGCAAGGCCATCCACAAGGCAGGGAGAGAGGCCTCAGAGGAAACCAAACCTGCTGCCACTTTGGTCATGGACATTTAGCCTTTAGAAATGTGAGAAGATAAGCACCTATTGCTTAAGCCCCCCCAGTCTGCAGTCCTTTGTTCTGGCAGCATGAGCCGAGGAAGATGGAGGAAAGAATGAAAAGAGGGGAGGCCAGAAAGACCTCCGGGTCCAGATCATGTGGGCCTTTGAAGGCTACAGTGAGGGCTTTGGATTCTATCCGAGAGAGGGAGGCAGGGGTGTGAGGGCTCTGAGAAGAGGAATGACATGCTCTGACCTGGTTTTTTAAGTGTCACTCTGACTGTCAAGGTCTAAGGGTGGAAACACAGAGGAGCTATGATGGTCCAGGTGACAGAGAGTGGTGGCTTGGACTGGGTGGCAGCAGAGGAATCACGGAGCGGTGACCAGATGCTGGATATATTTTGGAAGTGGAGCTGCCTGGCATTTGCTAATGCAATGAATATCGAATGTGAGAGAAAGAAAGGAGTTACAGGTGCCTCCAAGGCTTTTCATCCTCCAAATGGAGATGTTAAGGAGGCAGCTGGGTAGAAGAGCTGGGGTCCAGAAGACATGTCCAGGCTGGTGCATTTGGAGATCGTCAGTGAATAGATGGCATTGAAAGTCATTGCACTAGATGAGATTGCCTAGGGAAGAAATGTGGGTAGAGAAGATAAGATGTCCAATGACTGTATCCTCCAAACTTTGGAGGTTGGGAGCATCACGAGGATATAGTGAAGGGAGCTGAGGCTGAGGAGAAGGGAAATGGGGACAGATGTTCTAGTCGGAGAGAATAGAAGAACATATGTGATAGGCACTGAGGACTAAAACAGCTTACACTTTGGGAAGAGGCCAAATGTAGGCAGGAACAGATGAGGAAAGCCAAGAGTGCTGTGCCATGCTGAAAAGTGGGAGCTTATTCCTGCAGGGAATGAAGAGCAATTGAAAGGTTTTCATCAAAGGCGAAAGGAAATGCACTGAGGTGAGAGTGTGATGTGCATAGACTGACCTGCAGAGACAGAGAGTTAGCTGACGGAAGGAGGGGGTATTAACGTCTGCCTGAGGACCTTATATGGGATCTGCTACAGCCGGGTCATTATAAGATTGTGGCACTCACTGTGTTAAATGAATTGGGGTAGGGAGAAACTCGAGTCAGGAAGACTAATTAGGAGTTTATCATATTCCAGACAACATGTCACCAGGGTCTAACCAAAGGTGCCATAATTAACAATGACAAATAAGGAGCCAAGAGACATAATAAAGAATCAATAGGGTTTAGAGACAGATTGGCCACTGGGGTCAAAGAAAAATGAAGAGTCCAAGATGACTTCAAAATTTAAGGCTTCTGCCTGGGCTCACACCTGTAATCCCAGCACTTTGGGAGGCCAAAACAGGAGGGTCACTTAAAGTCAGGAGTTCGAGACCAGCTGGGCAACACAGCAAGACCCCCATCTCTGTAAAAATATTTTAAAAATCAGGTGGGCATAGTGGTGCACATCTCTAGTCCCAGCTACTTGGGAGGCTGAAGCAGGAGCAATGCTTGAGCCCAGGAGTTCAAGGTTACAGAGAGCTATGATCCCACCATTACACAACAGAGGGAGACTCTATCTCTAAAACTTAAAAAAAAAAAAAAAGTTTAAGGCTTCTGAAACTAAGAGGATGGCTGGGCTTGCTATAAAACCAGGAGTTCTTTTGTGGGGAAGGTGACAATTTGAGATTTACATATAATTGAGAAACCCAAGTGGTTGTGCCTCAGAGTGGTGAGGTATTCAGAAAGTAAGTACACAAAGTTCAGCAACACAAAGTAAATACACAAACAGCCGTTCCTTAGTGTCTCTAAGGAGATGAAAAGCGATCCAAAATGCAGGTGATCTCAATGATCAACAATCCACTTTCCTCTGGCATGCATTCCCCTCCTAACCCATGTCTCCTCTCTCCTCCAGTTCTCCCCTCCCCCAGCTATTTCACTTCTCCCTTCCCTCTCTTCCTTCCCACTCAGTGCTGTCTTGTTTAGGTTGACTTAGCCTGTCTCTCAACAAGAAAGAATCCTCCCTCTGCAGGAGAAAGCATATTATTCTATTATAATTAGTAGGCTTGGGATTGGGGGACGTCTGTAAACCTAGTCAACCATTCCGTTGTTTACTGAAAGCCTATTATATGCCAGGCACACAGAAGCATGCTTGAGATATAGAAATGAACCAGACATGCAAACATTGACACTTTTTTTTTAATCCTGTCACAAAGGTGTACATTATCTGAGACAGCAGCAGGACAGCCAATAGAACTATAATTCAGGTTGTCAAAAATGACAATTTTTTGAGAAGTTTGAAAATTCAGTGATTTGTGGCAGGAGGTAGCTATGGACTTGAGACATGTAGCTTGAGATTTAGTACTTGATTCATTCATTAAAGCATTCGATCATTCATTTTAGTCCACTGTCAACATGTATTTATTGAGCACCTCCTGCGTGCCGGGCACGAGAGGTACAGCAGGGAACAACACGTAGTCCCTGCCTTTGTGGGGCTCACATCTAGTTTAGGAGAAGACACACACGTGATAGATCTGCAACAGAGAGATACCAGCCACGGTGAGAACTGGATACCAGGATTTAACTTTACCAGCAGGTTCAACTCGGGCTTCTACAAGGGAGTGACATTAAAGCAAGCATCTGAAGAGTGAGTAGGAATTGTGGGGAGGGAGAAGTGGAAAGATCCCAGTAAGTGAAAACAACACATGCTAGGGCCCAAGTTGCTTTAGATTCGCATGCTTAATGTGGGACCAATGGTACCTACCTCATAGGATGACTTGAAGACAGATGAGCTAAGCACCTGGAGTGAATAGTTCACTGTTGCTGCCCATCATCCAAACATCTCTTCCCTGGGGGGGCCCTAAGTCAGGTGGAAAGCAGCAGCTCACCTACCACTATGAAGCCAGAGGAAGGTAAAAGATCCCCTCCTGCCCCCCTGGCAGGTACTACTTGGTTGTGTGGTCCAGGCTGGGCCAATCAGATGCTCCTGCCCAACCTTTGTATCTGGAGGTAAAGAAGCAAAGGTACAAGGAACGGATAGATTATTTGAGATGGCTTCACAGATGACACAAGTCTAGCTATGCAGCAGAGAAAGTCCAAGGACCAGACACCAAGAGCAGCAGGAACCAGGACAATGATGCTGGATGACGCTGGAGGCAGCATCCTGGGCAGATCACTCCTGTGATGTGGCTTTGACAGTCCCTTTCCTCCCTTGCAATCCACCTGCCCTTTGAGTCTGGCTCTCCAGACATCTCGTCAGTTCTTTGGTCTGTCTCACATGCTTTTGATACATTCACTTTCCACTCAAGTTAGCCAGTCTTGATTTCTATTGTGTGCAGCCAGAAACCATGAGCTCAGCATCTAAAAAACACCAAGGAGATGTAAAAAAAAAAAAAAAAAATCCAAGATTTTGAATTGTTACTGGAAGAATTTGAAGTAGTGGTGGAAATAAGGAGGTCAGCTTTCTTCCAAGTATAGAGTCATTGCAACTACGCTCTAAGTGGCTCCCAGGCAGAGATGGCTGCATTCAGGACGAATGCTTAATAAAAACCAGCTGGAATAACAGTAAGACACCAGCCCATCCCCACCCCATCCTGCGCCAATACTCCCAATATTCCTATAGTTCAAACCAGAGCACAGCCGCCAAGTCATTGGGTAAAACAGACGCTGATATATGCCCAGGAAATAGCTGAGCTTTAATTCAAAAGTCACAGGAGGGCCCCAGCAATGAAAGCTGGGCTGAGATGTAGCAGTTATGAGAGACAAATGGCTACAGAGCCTAGAAATAAAATTATTTTTTGTTTAAAAAGAAAAGTGCTTAATTGATGCAGCATGTGATGGGACAAGTCCTCCAGGATTTAATCAAGTTTAGATTATCCGAATCAAATTGTGAGGCCATTTGCAAAATCGAGTTACGGGATAGTGTTTTAAAAAGTGACTCATGTTACCAGGAAGTGCTATGGCACAAATGATTATTTGCGTTATCCCTGAAGGGTGTTCTGCTTGTCATGAAGCAAAAGCTCCTGGAAAACCTGTCACATGTTATAAAACCTGGGTTTGTGATGACTGCCTCTCGCAGTAGGGAAAAGAAGACACTATGCCAAGATGATAAAAAAAAAAAAAAAAAAAGCAGGTAAAGAAAGTTATAACTCTTAACCCCAAAATCTGGCCACTTCTCACCCCTTCCAGATTCATCTCATGCCTGAGTTGCTGCAATAGTTTTCTGACTTGTCTCTTAAAGGAAAAGAAACAAAGGCCACAGTTTAGATATACCCCAACACCAACCACTCATAGCCGCATCACCAAGCTGAAGTCATCCTGATTTCCCTGAAACGCTGTCTGTAGACATAAACACAAATCATAAACTTTACCACGATTGAGTGAAATTAAACCTATCAGCTATAGACAAATCAGCATAAAGAGCTGTTTATTCTAAAAAGAATGATAACCTATGACAGCCAATCACCAAAAAGTTTGCTGTGCATGCACTTCCTCCTTTGTGGCTTATAAACTTTGCTGTCACTGCTGCAAGGCAAGCTTCTTACCACCTGGCTTGAAGTCCCCTGGATTGCGATCTGTACTTTCTTTTATTGCATGACACAAACTTTAAAATCTGATCTGATTTCGTTTTTGACATCTCTTCATTTCCACTCTGCTTCTTTATGGTATATTCTCATCACAGCTGCTGGAGTGATCCTTTCAAAACCTAAGTCAGATTATGTTTCTGATCAAAATCCTCCAGTGGTTCCTCACCTCAACTCAGAAAAATATCAGAGTCCTTACAATGGTTTGCAAGACCCCTTGCTCAACCTCAGCCATCCTGGTCTGCTCGCTACTCCTTGAACGACCCCAAGCATGCTCTTGTCTTGGGGCCTTTGCTTGAGCTGGAACACTCTTCCGCAAGATACTCCACTTAGCTCCCTCCCTCAACCTTCTGTAAGTCTGTGCTCCAACGTCTCCTCCTATTTAAAATTACAACATGCTGCTCCGTCTGCACCCTCCTGAGCTATTTTCCAGAATGTGTCCTAGCATACTACATGCTTCACTTATTATCACGTCTACAGATGATTGTCTGTCTCCCCTGATAGAATATAAGCCCCAGAATCACAGGATTCTTGTATATTTTGTCCACTGCTATAGTCCCATAGCTTAGAATAGTATTAAGCACTTAGTAGTTGCTCAATAAATATTTGTTGATTACATGAATGAATGTCTTGTGTGTTGGGGGGGGGGAGAAATATAGCAGGCTAGAAAATAGAGAAAGCCTTCCTGAGTTTTCTAAAACTCTAAGCCTTATGGCAACAGAAAGGATAGGGTGTAAACAAAATGGGAGAAACAGGAAAGGGAGAGGGTTTTCTCTACGTACTAGAAAAATATTGGAGAGGATTGAAGGAAAGTGATAAAAGCAGAGAATTTGGTGAGTTCCTGGGGAGAGGAATTTATGCTTCATGGACAGGGAAGCCTCAAGATGCCTGAGAGGGGAAGCCGGGGTTGCTGCTTCTATCCAGAGATGACCCAGAACAGCATCTCAGCGAGGTGCACAGCCCAGGAGGGAGCAGAGCAGCAGAGAGAGACCAAAGACGGCCACCTGGACAGACATAAGGAGGTCTCAGTGGCCACCGTGTGCCAGCCTTGGCAGTAGGTAGCCAATCCCCACTGCCAAACCTTCACTCAGCCCTGAGAAAGTAGAGTCATCTCTAAAGACTGATTAAGTTTCCTGCTCCCCCACTGGAGTAAAGCTAGAAATCATATTGAAGTGATGTAAAAATAAAATTATATTTTCTGCATGCCAGAGTTCAAGCTTGCTTCATTTTATTTGATGTGAAAACAATCACTAATATTTTAAGGAATGAAATGAATTTTAAAGAAATTGTTGGTCCTGTGCAGGGCAGAGTCCAACTTTTTTCCCCCGGGAGTCTAGGATAAGCATTTCGTATCCTCTGCTGACCTTGTGTGTGTGTGTGTGTCTGTAGGAAAATTAAAGGCATGTGAGGCTGCTGCACACAGCTGAGTAATTGCCATGGTAACCCAAGGCCCATCACCTGAGCTTTATTCCAAACTGATTTATCAGGAGTGAATTGCAGACAATCTTGGAAAATGGAAAATTCATATTCTCTCTTTCTCCTGCTTTCTCCTGTTTTGATATTGAAGTTCCAAAAGTGGCCCATCCCTCCTCTTCCTAAAATTATTCCGAATGCCTTCTTTTTTTTTCTCAGATTTGCTGTCTGATTCATGGATCCTTGTGCTCGAAGAGGTGAGGGACTGGAATAAAATTAGCACGCAGCAGTTCCCTTGCATGGTCACCCCACGTAGCTCACACTGGCACGGCTGGCAGAATGACAGCGTGTCCCTGACCAGGCCACTCTGGGATGAGCACATCTCTGGGCCGTTGAAGGGGATTCATGACCCCATCACTCTGTTATCTGGAAGGGATCATAACCGAGATAGAGGAGTTGTCATATTTCTGGACTTGAGGTTGTGTTAATGAATAAATGATGACTTTCCGGCAAGATCTTTATGGGTTTTTTTTCCTTGCTAATCTATCACTTAAAGTATAATAAGTCGGTAAACATGAAATGATTTGGAATATGGTTCAGGTGATGGGTTCTTTGGTTGCCATGGTGATTACTCAGCTATGAGTCAATGTCCCTTCCTTCTATAAACAGTTTCAGCACCTTGAGAAGCATAAAAAATCAACCACAGAATGTGTCTAAAATGTTTACCTCAGGGACCCTTCCCCAGGATCTGTAATGCTGGATATAGGGCCCAGGAATTTGTGTGTTTCACAAGCAGTCCCTCCCCAAGAACATTCTCGTTCAAGTCATCTTCACACCACACTGTAAGAAACACAGCAAGCCCTGAAGTTTTCCTCATGAGTAAGGTTAGGGAAATGTCACTCGTTTGTGACTGGTAGAATGTCACAGAGTGGGTGAAATGTCAATGAGCAACAGCTGATTTTGGGGTAGTAGGACCCCACTGCAGTAGGGGTCTCCTACTTCAGCCGTGCACCCCTGGGCTACTTAAGTCACCTCAGTTTGTTTGCTCATCTGTATTTCCTTCATGCGAGAGATAACTAAAATGCTTATGAATGAATAACTGATACAAAGTTACTAACTCCAAATATCAAACAAATACACAGGCAAGCCAAAAAAAAAAAAAAGTCGATTCCAGACAGTTTCATATTAAAGTAGACATTACTTTTTTTAGAAAACTTAGAAAAAGTATTTCAGGAAAAGACTCCCATTCTCCTGTGAAAGAAAATCCCAATCTCCTACCTCGATTCTGAGATTGTATAAGAAATGGATTTGGGGCCAGGAGTGATGGCGCACACTTGTAATCCCAGTTCTTTGAGTGGCTGAGGCAGGAGGATCCCTTGAGGCCAGGAGTTCGAGACCAGTCTAGGCAAACATAGCTAGATTCTGTCTCTACAAAAAAAAAAAATTGTTTTGATTAGCCAGGCATGGTGGTGTGCACCTGTAGTCCCAGCTACTCTGGAGGCTGACATGGGAGAATCACTTGAGCCCAGGAGTTTGAGGTTGCAGTGAACTATGATCATGCCACTGCACTCCAGTCTAGGTGACACAGCGAGACCCTGTCCCTTAAAAAGAAAAAGGAAAAGAAATGAATTTTGTATCTCCCAGTCCCTGGGGCTGCTGTAATAAGAAGTAACGTAGGTTTTATAAAAAGTTTTCTTACTTTGCTGTAAGGGCATATGCATATACATTTTGGTGTGGAAGACTTAATACCATTACATATATAGTTAAATGGGCCACAGAAAAGTGAATGGAATTGAATTTACTGTTGGAATTGAATTAAATCTGTTTCTAATTATCCCTTGAAAAAGAGCAAACTTATGGGTTGGTTATACCTTACAGACAAAATTATGGTTTTTAAAAGGCAAAAATATTGAATCACGGACTTTTTGGTTGGGAAAAGACCTAAAAGATCCTCCATTCCTATTACTTACATTCATAGATTTAATTGTCACATCTAGGCAAAATTCTCAGAACTATGCAAATTGTTGTGTTGCACTGGAATTTTGTCATGCTGGCTATAATCTGAAATAGGTTCACTGGAATTCAAAGATCTTTGTCAGGCTCAGCACCATGGCTCATGCCTATAATTCCGGCACTTTGGGAGGCCAGGGAAGGAGGATTGCTTGAGGCCAGGAGTTCAGGGCCAGCCTGGTAAAATAGAAAAAGCCTGTCCCTACAAAAATTTTTAAAAAATCAGCCAGGTATGGTGGCACATACCTATAGTCCCAGCTATTCCTACTCAGAAGGCTGAGGTGGGAGGATCACTTGAGCCCAGGAGTTCGGAGCTGCAGTGAGCTATTATCATGCCACTGCAATCCAGCCTGGGCAACAGAGTGAGTGACACCCTGTCTCAAAAATGAAACAAATATCTTTAACAGTCAGGTTCATTTTATTTGTTGGTTTCTTTGTTTTTTAGTATTTAGATTTGACTCCTATAATTCAAACTCCGTTTTAAAAAATTTGTTTTGTTTTGTTTTAGGATATGTATTTGGTGGAGGGAGTTGTTTGAAATACTAGCAAAACAAACTGATACCAGAACTTTAACTAAAAAGCATTTTTTTAAGGAATAATCACTAGTGATTATTGCAATATACTTTAAACCCAATATTTCTGTATTGTCTGTTCTATATGATTATTCTTGCGAGAATGGGCACCCAAGGACCTAAAAGATAGGCATTTATCAAATAAACATTAAATTATGTATTCACTCTTCTTACTAATGCAAAGAGTAAACTAATAATGCATATTAAATGTCAGCTTGGAAAGTTAAAACAACACAATTTTCTTGCTCATCCTACTTAATTAGAAAATCCAATTCCATTCTCACTCTCTAAGAATTCTGTTATTTGAAGTTTAACTACACTGTGTTTTAAAAAGTGAACTCAGGATACTTATTTTGGCCGTCAACATTACCTAAAGAGATTAGGATAAATGAAGTACCATGTCTCTGCCTTCAAGTTCTTGTAAATGCTCCCCCTACTTTACAATGGATTTTTACCTCTTTTCACTGTCACACTTGCTCCTTGATTTATTATCATGTTCCAGAACAATCCCAAACGAGGAGGCAAAAAGCCCTTCCAAAGGTGCAAGTGGTCTAGTTCAGCTTGTTTCATCCCTGCCTACCCGCCACCCCCCACCCCCCTAGCCAGCAGTGGTCTTGAGCCAAGCCTTTCAACATTCTGGGCAATTTCTTCATCTGAAACATAGTGTAAGGGTGCAACACCCTGCACAAGCTCTTCTGGCCCCAAAACACTATGACCCCAATCATTTGGTGTTTGGCTTTTGTGGGCACCCCCAGAATGTGGCCAAATGAATAGATTCTACCAGCCACCCATGGAGAGAAAGAAACTCCCTGGCCTCTGTGAGCTTCCCTGAACTTTTATCCAATAATTCACCTTTTTTGATGAAAGAACCAATCATGTTGCCTAGCAACTAGTTGAGAGGCACAATGGTTTAAGTTTCTGTGTAAAATTGTTTTAGTGGAAGATATTTCAACTTTTATCAATTTTTTTTTACATAAACCCAATAAGCAACACATTGTCCTAAATAACCAATAAAGCCTACTGCTTCTTTTCTCTTGACCTCTCCACAACACCTAATGTAATCCTGGCTAAGAAACCATCTTGGATGAATAGATTTAAGAATCCTCTTTCTTATACTTCTTGTTGATCTCCTCTGACCCTCTGAGCCTCACCCACCTGATGATATGTCCCATTTAGCACCAGGCATTGCTGGCTATTTTTTATAAAAAATAAAATTTTATAACACCCGTGCTGCACAAGTAACTCAGTGCCTGAAGGCATGCAATGCCATCCTTGCATGAACTTACATTTTTTTTGAGTAAGCAAACATAAGATATTACGTCTATATACGATATTTGAGTTGTACTGAAGGAGAGATACACAATATAATACAGTGCCTGTCACACAATGGGCCTTTAGTGTTTGTTGAATGAATAAATGTCACCTAAATATTCTTCCCAAGACAGTTCCTCCCCCACTGCCTACTAACATCCCTTCACTTGCCCGCCTTTCCTGCCCCAGCACTTGGAGGAGCACAATCCAACACATAGGCCCAAATTCTACAATCTTTCTGCCATCCATATAATAAATAGCCCTTGTTACTCTCCCAGCATGCTTTTGTTATGCTCATGTGGACTTCAGTGTAAACTAGTCCCTGCTGGCAGTGTCTTCTTCCTTTGAGTCAGAGCTGTTTATCTAGAACATAAAAAAAAAAAAAAAAAAAAAGGGTGAGGAGGAGGTTTATTTTTCCAGGCCCTACAGGGTGGCAGGCAGGCCTTTCTAATATCCAAAACCGAACTTCAGTCTCTGTTTTATTGAAATACTTTTCCCATCAAAGCCCACTATGCCCAGAGTAGCATTCTTCCCTACACCATCTACAAAGACCTTTTGCTCCCAAGATTACCTTAAAATCTTCTTTTAGGGATTACTGACCTCAGTAAAAAGTGATGGGAAGTGACAGACTCTGTTGAGACAACTAGACCACCACACCCCTGCACATATCACCTCCCATAGTGGGAGGAATAGTGTCCTCCAAATAAGCATGTACACCTGGAACCTCGGAATGCGACCTTACTTGGAAATAGGATCTTTGCAGATATATTTAGTTAAATTAAGGTGAGGCCATATTGGACAAGGGTGAGCCCTAAATCCAATGACCGGTGTCCTTATGAGAAGAGGAGAGGACACAGACACACAAGGGAGGAGGCCATGTGACGACACAGGCGGAGACTGGAGTGATGCGGCTACAAGCCAAGGATTGCCAGCAACCTAGGAGAGGAAAGGAGGGATTCCTCTCTAGAGCCTTCGCAAGGAGCACAGCCCTGCTGATACCTTGACTTCAGACTTCTATCTTCCAGCACTGTGGGGTCCCCAAACAAAATTACATTACGGTAAGAAAATACTGTTCTGGCCTTCGTACTATGACACTATAGAATGGAAGGACATCAAAGGCTTAGAGCAGGGCTGGGGGCCTTCTCGGTCCTTAAGTACAGCCTTTTGACTCAATCCAAATTTTACAGAACAAACCCTTTTATGTTTATTACCTCATTTTTGTTCATCTTTTCTATTTTTATTTTATTTTTAAATTGAATGTATTTAAAATACCAAAGAACAAAATAAGTTTCAGCGAAATAATCCTCCCAGATTGACTAGCACAATTAGAACATCAGTAAGCCATAAGGGCTAAATTGACGGCTGCTATGCTCATGATTTAGTCCTAAATTCCCCTGACTGACTGGCGCTACTACCACACGAGGCTGGTTGGGGGTTGAGTACACCAGTCTGTTATCAGCATTTGGCAACAGTGCACTGTGTTTCTGTTTGAAGTGGAATTTTTGAATAGTTGCACTGCTTGACAGTAGTTTTTAATTCTGTCTGCTTTAAAAGCCCATCATGTCAAAGACCAAGAGAATGCTAAAGAAAGAAAACAGATTTTTTTAATGAGGATTGGAAATTGCAATATCATCTTTTTTCTGATAAAGATAAGATAATTTGCTTGCTTCGTGATAGTGCAATATCAACATTAAAGAAACTCAATGCTCATCAGCATTATAATACTCATAAGGAGCACAAATATTTTAAATTAGAGAGAGGCATAAAAGGTGGTATTGCAGAAATTAAAAGAAGAAAAGCAAAAGCAAAGACAATTCTTTCAAGCAGCAATAAGACCTGGAAATAATGCTACTGTAGCAACTTATAAAGTAGCTTATATACTTGGAAAAAAAGGGAAGCCATTCAGTGATGAAGAAATTGCGAAAGAATGCATTGTCAATGTTGTAGAATGCTTAGATCCTGGTAACATTTCAAAGTACAAACAATTGCCTCTTTCAAGGAGAACTATAGCTGATCAGCAGCATGAATTAGCCTTCAACTTAACAGAACAACTTCATGCAATACTTCAAAAGGAAAATATATATTATTCAATCACTTCAGATGAATCAACTGATACTATTGACTCAGCGCAGGTTTTATACTTAATTTGGGTGATAACAGAATATTTGCTATGAAGAATTACTTGCTTTGGGCACTCTTGCAAACAGGACACAGGGACTAGACATCGTCGATAACTTTCAAGATAAATGTCATAAAGTTGGGCTGAATTTGGTTAATTAGTGAGTATAGGTACAAATGGTGCACCTTCCATGACAGGAAAACATGAAGGGTTTATTGCATAGATTAAAAAAAAAAAAGAAGAAGTATTAACCGATCCAGATGCAAAACTCTCTGAGCTAAAGCTACTATTTTAAGTGCTACTTTGCAACAAGTTATAAGTATTGTTAACTATATTTGTGCAAATACAGCATAGCATCATCAGTTTCATAACATGCTAAAGTTGAATGATGAGGCATTCAGTGTGGATTTGCTGCATCATTCTAAAGTGCATTGGCCATTGCAGGGACAGTTGTTAGCCAAAATTTTATCTCTGCAAGAACAGATACATTTTATGAAGAACAGAATCAGCAATGTGAATTATTGGATGATTTCTCTAAGAATGCAGCATTTCTGTGTGATACCATGTCAAATCAAACAACTTGAATATTTCTTTGGAAGGTAAAACTAAGTCTATATATGATATACAGCAAAAAAAGAAAAATCCAAGCATTTCAAGAAAAGCTGTCTTTTTCAAAACACTTCTTCAAAAGGAAATTTTGCATGAACATTTTCCCCAGTTAGCAAAGTCACTGATGAACAGGACGATATATGTGAATCATTTGAAGAATATACAGCTGTTATATAGACCTATTACTTGGAGAATACAATGAAAGGTTCACTGACTTTGAGAATCATGACTTCACACTCAAGTTAGCATTTCAGCCTCACCTAGTTGCTATCACCAAGGCACCTAAAGAACTAGAGATGGGATTGATTGAGCTCTCAGTAGGTGGCATTTTAAAGTCATTGTTTGATGCTAGGAAAGATCCAACTGAAACATGGAAAAATGCAGTAGAATACCCATACCTTTGACAACATGCCCCCCCAAAATGCTTTCTTGCTTTTCAACCACTATTGCTGCAAATCTGCATTCTCCTACCTAATCCAAATCAAGATGCCCTTAACATCACAAATGACTGATACCCCATGTAGAGGATCAGCTGAAACTGTGGACCTCCAATCTGCAACCAAAAATGCTTTCCAACAAAAAGCAGATGCAACAAAGTCATTAAAAGTTAGTTAACTTTAAAATTAGTTAGTTAACTTTAAAATTAACAAGTAGTTTTCACTTTTTGATGTTAGTAAATAGATAGTAGATTTTTACAAAATAATGTACATTTTTAAGGATGTCTAATTGAAGTTTCTTGAATGCAGCCTTATTTGATTATAGCTAAATTAATGTGGACTTCCAACATGAAAAGGTTCCCCACCGCTAGCTTAGACTATTATGAGGGGAGAAAAAAGAGAAGGAAAAAGGAGATTGAGCACAAAAGCACTGAGCTAAAGGTTTTACATATACACACACACATAATTTTTCTTAATACTCAAATCAAAACCCTGGGAGACAGTATAGAGCGAAGTTCAAGGAAATGTTTTCTGGCTGTTCTCCAGGGCCACCTGGCTCACCTCTACCTTTCGGTTCTAGTGCACACCACTGTGACAGAATCTGATTAGTGCTGTCCCACCACAAAATTTGCTACTTCTGGTCTCGAATTAGCTATGTCTGTGGGGGTGGGAGCAGGAATATGTTGAAACACTGTCTTTGGACAGGGAACAAATAATCTCAAGAGAATTGTATGAGCTGTGCTGGCACCACAAAAATACATCTATTCTATATGGTATTAGATTCTTTATGGTAATAGATTGATGCTCTATGACTGTATTACTGCATTAAAAGCAAATAGATTTTGATTTCCCAAATGGTAACAACATAGCAACTTTCAGGATCTCCAGATTAACTTGCAATTTAAAAAAAAGAATGTAATCTCCTCCACCACACAAACACACACACACACACACACACACACACACACGAATGCACAAAGAAAGCACCCACAGAACCCCAAAGGTATAATCTGTGTGGCACCACGTGGGCAGGAATGGATGTGTGAGCAAAGCCGGAGCAGAAAGTGTCTCTAAACACTTATTCATCCTCCCACTGTCTTCCAAAAACATTGTGTTGAGTTTACAGCTTTGAAAATGTAATTAACGGTTTTGCTCAAGGGAGAGTGGGTCCAGAAAACTTTAACAGATTCAAATCTCAATGAGCAGTGGTTTACCCAAAGGATAAACCAAGTGCTATAGCCACCATTTTCTGGTCTCCTAGAAACCTGGTGACAATATGGACTCAGCCAACTTGCCTTTGCATCCTGCTGTCGTTGTTGTTATATCCCTTCATCAGATTTGAAAATTGAACCCCACCCACTACAGCTCTAAAAGCAACCCCATGGTGAGAGCCTGGAAGAGCAATTTGAATAAATAGGATCTAAAACTTTCTGGCTTTCTGCTATGGTGACTTCACCACTTTGGGATTTGCAAGAGCAGCATCCCTGCCGAGGCAGTCGCGTTCATGGTCTGAGTTGAGGGATGCCCTGAGGTTCCTCTTGCCCCAAAATATCTCTCATGTAAGTTTGCCACAATGCCTGAAATCCCATGTGTAAAGACAAGTCTTTTACTTGGTAGAAACACATACAGCTGTCCACATTAGACAGTGATTTGGCATAATCACGAGAGAAGGAGACACAGAACTGACAGATGTTGGTGATGGGAGACAAGGATCCAGAACAGGAGATGCTTCTGTGGGGGGCAGAGGAGGATCTCGAGCCCTGTGCAAGGGGAAAGGAAGCCGGCCATGCCCAGGGGATAGGTGGGAAGAGGAAGGCACAAAACAGGGCAAACTTCACCCACCTGATTCTTCTACCCAGAGCTGAGAAGACAGAAGTGCAGGTGTGGCTACTGCTGGGGAAGCCACCAGCTAAAATACAGACCTTTGTTTTTATGTGAAGATGTGAGGAATATATTATTTTTATATTAAATACAGATTTGCTTTGGGGTTAATTGCAAGATTCACATGGCTATTTTAAAGAGAAAAAACCAGGATGCTGTAACTTCAAATTTCATGCTAACAGTGGACCTCTTGGGTGGTGTCCTGCACGTCTCAGTTCATTTTCCTCACTTGTTCCTGCCGGTGAATGTCCCTGTATACCTGGAAGAGCTGCTTATTCTATGAGCTTCAAAGATACAAAACTAAGAAGCCTTGTCCTGGGGAATCAGTGTCGAAAACATAGTACAGTACCAAGAACATGTGCTCTTTTCAATCAAAGTTCTTGAGAAATTTTTTTCTGGTTGAAACACTATCAGGGACTATAAAACCCAAATAAGCCCACTATAAGCTTGGACAGGTCAGAATGCAGAGTATCTTAATGTAGTCCATTTCTAACAGAGCCAATCATGATCTTCTCCTGCTCCCTTGAGAAGTGATGGATGGCTTGATGCTCACTCAGTGTAAAGTGTCTAAGATGTGCTCAGTCGGTACCATTGCAGGTGGCTGTGCTTCCAATCACAGGTCTCCCTTTCCTGGCAAGTTTAATAAATTCAGTTTTGCCTTTCAGTTAGTCTCTGTATTGTGA
This sequence comes from Mirza zaza, assembly GCA_008750895.1. Classification (NCBI taxonomy): domain Eukaryota; kingdom Metazoa; phylum Chordata; class Mammalia; order Primates; family Cheirogaleidae; genus Mirza; species Mirza zaza. The sequence goes on from VSMD01039677.1 coordinate 43,665, forward strand.
ACAGGCTGTGTGGTTGAGAAAGTGGAAATGTACTGGTATAGTGGGAACAGAAGACCTGTATTTAAGTCCCAAACTGTCTCTTGCCAGTTGTGTAACTGTGTAACTGTGGGTGGGTCATTTTATCTCTCTGACGTTTGTTTTTCTCATCTGTAAGATGGGGCTAGGAATCGCTGGGCGCTAGCCCCCACAGGTTGCCGGCAGGAGCAGAGAAGATCGTGAAAGCATGTGGCAACCGCTAGAACTCATGGAACTCTCAAGACCCGTTCTGATGGGAGACATGTCATCATTTGCAAACCACTGTTCCCTGTCACATCTCGATGTGTATCAGACATGTGGGGAGCTGCCACCTTGCCTTCTACTTTAACCCACTGCGGGGCTGTTCTCAGCAGGCCAAAAGAAGATAACACACCAAGATGCTGAGATTCCCAGCTATGCCTTTACTATCTGTGCAACCTTGGACATGTTATGTATGTAACCTTTGTGGGGTTAGCAGCAGGGAAACGGGAGTCATAATAGATAACTTGTAGACTTGTGAAGATGACACCCAGCAAGCACTTAATACATAATAATTAAACGTACTATCATGATGTTTTCTCTCTGTTCGCAAGTATTTTATGGGGGCCCCAAAAGGTGCCCTGGATCCTTCAGTTTAAACCCCCTTTCTTAGGAGCTGCTCAGGACACCTCTCACTGGAGTTGTGTTAATAGTAGACTTTAATAGATATAGGACTATCTAGGTTATCTATTTCTTCTTGAGAAGCTTTAATAGTGTGTGTCTTCTGAGGATTTTAAAGATGAGAGTGCTCTCAGAAACCGTCTAGCAAAGTTATTGTCAAACATTAGGGGATATCAGAATCGCCCTAGACACTAATCCAAATATTGTAACAAATATTACAATGGAGAAAACTGTAGCCTGGGATAAGTATAATGTTTTTCTTTCCCCAGAATTCTTGCTTGATGAAATATAAAAACAGTAGTTCTGCATTTGTAAAAAGACACCCATCTTGTTAAGAAGACTATTTGTTGCAGACTGTAATTAATGAAGCACCATCTGTGAGTGTCAGAGCTCTTTCTGTGAACTGTGACTATCTAGGCAAATTTTTATGCTTTTTCGCACAGATGGGAAAGAGAAAAGGGTGTAACCAAGCAGAAGTGTGACATAAATTAGCCTATCAGTTGCACATGCTATGCAGTTTACAAAATTTTATTTATTATCTAGTATAAATATATTCATGTTCACATTCATCCTACAAAACTTGATTTAAAATATATATCCAACTTTGTATTTTCCAACTGAGCCTAAGTATTGTCTCTAGATCAATTTTTACAAAATACTTGCTTCCTCTTCAACCTTCAGGTAAAACTTAAACTGCTTAGCGTGGGATTCAAAATCTTCTACATTCTAATCCCAACAAATTTAGCTCTCATGACCAGGTTACTCTCACTGTTATTGCCCAGTTCCCATCCAGCCAAATTCATATTCTCGTGGTTCACAAATATGTTCACCTATCAGCCTTGCCTCAAATGCCTCCCCCTAGCTTCTCTCTCCTCTGGGGCTCTCGAGATCTTGCTGATTCTTCAAGGCAAGACACTTTGTCCAGTAATTCTTCCATATGTTCTTAATGCTTATTCATTTAAAAAAACATTTAAAATAATTAACAATAATTTATTGTATATTTATAAATAGCTAGAAGAGAAGGTTTAGAATGTTCCCAACACAAAGAAATGATAAATGTTTGAGGTGATAAATATCCCAACTATCGAGATTTGATCATTACATATTACATACTTGTATCAAAATGCCACATGTACCCCATAAATATGTCCAACAACATGTATCAATAATAATTAAAAATTAAAAAAAAATTTAAATAATTTTAAAGCTCCTAAACTTTTATTGCACTTACAGTGTCTGTGAAAATAGCATGGCTCTTTAACTTTTTAAAAAATTACGTCTATTGTGCTATAATCTATATACAGTAAAATTGACTTTTACTAAGACTGTAGACTTCTATGAGGGGTTTTGTTCCAGTTTTATGTGAAGTACAATTGACATATAGTCCAAATTCACAAAGATTTTATGTTTTTTTTCCTAGAAGTTTTATACTTAAAGATTATACATTCAAGTCTATCATCCATTTTGAGTTAACTTTTGCATATAGTGCAAGGTATGAACCAAACTATTGGGCAATTTGGAGTCTTTCATGAGACAGTGCTCTACAAAGGGAACCCAGAAAAAGTGATTACACTAAAGAAACAAAGGAGAGGAATGTTTCAAGAGAGTGCTCATTGCAAATGCTGAGAAAGGTAAAGTGAGACAAATACTAAACTCTTTATCTTAAACACTGAGATGTCTATGTTCATGGTTCACACTTAATATTGGTAAGATGACACAGTATTTCCCAGATTGACCTACAGATTCGACTCAATCCTTATCAAAATTTCAGCTGCCTTTTTTTGCAGAAATTGACAAGTTGATCCTAAAATTTGACTCAGAGTAGTCAAAACAATCTTGAAAAAGAACAAATTTTAAGGACTCACACTTCCTGATTTCAGAATTTACTACAAAGCTCATATGGTACTGGCATAAAGGCAGACATTCAATGGAATAAAATTGGGAGTCCATAAATAATCCCTCACATTTACAATCAATTGCTTTCAAAGAGTGCACTAAGAAAACTCAATAGGGAAAGATTAGGCTTTTCAATAAATGATGCTGAGACAACTAGATATCCCCATGCAAAGGAATGAAGTTGAATGCCTTCCTCGCACCACACACAAAAATTAACTCAAAATGGATCAAAGACTTAAATGTAAAGCAAAAACTACAAAACTCATAGAAGAAAATGTGGTAGTAAATATTTGTGACCTTGGAGTAGGTAAAAACTTTTTTGGGTATGACACCAAACACACAAGTGACACACAAAAAATAAATAAATTGGATTTTGTCAAAATTAAAAATTGTTGTGTTTTAAAGGATGCCATCAAGAAAGTGAAAACACAACCCTTAGAATGGGAGAAAATTTTTGCAAATCATCTATCTGACAAGGGACTCATATTTTTAACATATATAGAACTCTTACAATTTATAACAAAAAGACACATACCCCAATTTAAAAACAGGTGAAAAAGCCACATAGATATTTCTCCTGAGAAGATATGCAAATGATCAATAAGCACTTGAAAGATGCTGAATATCATTAACCATGAGGGAAATGAAAATCAAAGCCACAGTGAGATACCACTTCACACCTGATAGGATTACTATAATCAAAATGACAGATAATAACAACTGTTGGTGAGAATGTAGAGAAATTGGAACCCTCATACACTGATGCTAGGAATGTAAAATTGGCAGTTCTTCAAAAGGTTAAACATATAGGTAACCTTATGATTCAGTAATTCAATTCTTAGGTATATGGCCAAAAGAAAAACACATCCACAGAAAAATTTGTACCTAAATGTCCACAGCAGCAATATTCGTAATAGCCATAAAATAGAAATGACCCAAATATCCATCAGCTGATGAGTGGATAGATGAAATGTGGTATATCCATATGATGTAATATTATTGGGCAATAAAAAGGAAGTAATTACTGACACATACTACAACATGGATGACCCTGAAAACATTATGCTAAGTGAAAAAAGCCAATCACAAAAGACCTCATAGTATTTCATTCCACTTATATGAAATATCCAGAATAGGCATATTTGCTGAGAAAGAAAGTAGGTTTCTGGTGGCCCAGGGCTAGAGTTGGGGGTAGAGATGGTGTTGTGAGGCTGAAAAGTGACTACTGATGAGTATGAACTTTCTTTGGGGGATGATAAAATTATTTTAAAATTAATTGTAGTGGTGGTTGCCCGACTATGACCATATTAAAAACCTTTCAATGGTACAGTTAAAAATTTAAGAGGAATTGTAATGCATATGAATAATATTGCAAAAAAGCTACATTTAAAACAAAAAAGGATGACCTCGGTGAGAGCTGGTTCAGTAGAGCAGTGTGAGGAGATGTCAGATTAAAGAGGGCTGAGGAATGAATGAGCGGTGAGGAATTAGGTAACAAATGTCACCTAGCTTTCCAAGATGTAGTGCAAAGGAGATAGGGTGGTCTAGAAAGGGGGCAGGTTTAAAGAGACTGTGATTTTTTTTTTAAAGAGATAATCCACTGGAAAGAAATTGAAGTATTAGATCAGAAGAGGTATAGGGCAGGGGACAGTGACAGTTGTGGGGTGTTAGAGCCCATAGAAGCTTGAGTTTCAAACACTAGAAGAGGGCCTCTCTTTTCTCTGATGAAAAAAAACTAACTTTCTAAAATCGGTCTAGGTCTAGCATCTTTTCTATGATAACATGGTTGCTTTCTCCAAGAGTTCCCATCATTTTCATTCTAATAATCAATTTTTCTTTATTAGTCAGAATCAGATTCAGGTAAAGAAAAGGATCACATTGCAAGAAATATCATAGTCCCCAAGGATTATAACAATATACCTATTCTTTAATCTCAAGAATTGGCTTTGAAAAATGAAATGACAGTACCTCTCAAAAATGTTAAGTTTTTATTCAGCCAAAAATAGAACTAATGCTATCTATTTGGAAGGATGTGAAACTGCAATTATTTTCGAATTGCTAAATAATTTTTTCCCCTCAAATCTGAGCCTAGATGACCATTTTAGAATTTGGAACATAACCATGGAAGATTCCAATTTACCTGTTTCCTAGAATTTAAAACTATTTGGTAATGGTTTTTTTCCTAAACTCCATTTCTGGGTTCCTTATTTTCTAAGGTTTAGTCCTACCACAGTCTTTATAAAATCTGTTTTCTGAATGCTTCAACTCAATCCCAGTTGAAAGCTCTTGACAAAAATCCCTCATCATAGTAAGGAGTTGGTGGTAGAAACTACTTTAAAAGCATAGTGATGTTTTATCTTTATTGATTTTTCTATCTGTGGGCCATAAATTATATCCCGATGGATTCTCTGATCCTGGGAAATACCACTCAGAAATGTAACTGAGAAGAATTACTACCATAGGGCACTGGCTCAGAAGTGACACATTTGTGTAGTAAGAACTTCTAACCTCAGTAATTTTTCAGTACAGGTAGTCTTCTTGCCAGATCTGATTTGTATCAGTTAGAAGTAAGCTCAATGATATGAATTTTGGTTGAACAATTTCTGTGGATTGAACACCTCTTTAGTCATGGTGGAAGACAATTGTAAATGTTCCTTCTATAGAAATATTGGCACAGAAGCCAGAAATTATGCAGTCCAGAAGTAGCTGTTACAAAGACATCCTGTACATAGCTCCTGATGCAGTGTTATGTCATCTTTCTATCCTGAATCATCCTGATTCATCCTCCATTGGTTCTTATGCTGAATTAACGTAAATTCAAGACAAAAATCTCTCCTTATCACCTTAGGAATATTGAATCATTTATTTTTTGCTCTATTAATATTCCCTTATTATTCAGTTTTACTAATGGATAAAACATTCACTTTAAATAGCAATAGCTTTATAGGAAAAACACTGAGAGGCAATTTAACATGGCGATTAAGGGCACACACTTAAGGGGCCACGATGCCTAAACTTGAATCTCTGACACTAATTTTATAAACTTTTTCTCTGTGCCTCAGTTTTCTAAGTAAAATGGGAAAAGCACTGCATAGGACTGCAGTGGGAATGAAATTATTCATAACTAATTCACAAAAAGTGCTTAGAATCGTGCTGGACATGTTCAACTTCCTCAGTAAATGTCAGCCATTATTATTAGCTCTTGTTTTAACTTAACTAAGAAACTGATTCACATTATACAATTTGAATCTAAATATTGAATATAGTATTAGGAAATCTGATGGTGCCTGAGGAAATTATCAAGAACTAAACAAGCACTGATATCATAGAGGATCAAGCAAGTATGGACTCCAACTGTGACCATACCACCACCTTGTTTTTCCTCACCTGTACCACAAAGGGGTTGTCTACATAGTCTCTGAAGTGAATTCTAGCCTCTAAAAATCTATCATTCCTTGAATTCAATTTTTTTGTTCTGTCAGCTGAGTACTACTGTTAATACACATCTGAACAAAATATAAGTACCTATCAAATAGTTTTCATGAAGTTAAAAAAAATGAAAAACACGGACAAATCCCAAAGTCTGAAGTATAAGTTCAGTGCCCCTGTCCCTTTCACATGTTTCCTTGTGTGAACACTTTAATGACAGTCCCACTAAATAAGCAGAGGAAAGTTTGAGAGACGTTCTAGGACTTTACAACACCATGGTATTGGGATATAGCCTAATGTCTTGGGGCTGACCACAGGTGGTGACCACTGACCTGTGACTCTATTTCTAATCTGGATATTCTTATATTAATAATGTGCTATCCCATAAATAGCTTTTCAGGAAAAAACAAAATTGGCATTTTATTTTATTTGAAATAAATTAAAATAATGACTTGATTTCTAAAGTCACCATTGTACTTCTAAAAAAGCCTGTTGCAGCATCTGAGATGATAGAAATAAAAACTCAGGAAAAGTAACAGAATGATGGTGTTTTACACATTGATTTATTTTAAAGCTTAATAGATAATCACAAGGCATTTAATTAAAAATAGTTTTAAGTACATTTTTAAAGCCCTAAATAAAGTCTCTACTTAGCATAAATACACATAGTTTTAGACATAAAAGTGTAGTTTTTTGGGGGTTTTAATTTTTTTTTCTTTCTTTCTTTTTTTTTTTTTTAGAGATGTGGTCTTGCTAGGTTCCCCAGGCTGGAATCCTGGGCTTAAATGATCTTTGTACCTCAGCCTCCCAAGTTGCTGGGACTACAGTCGCTGCCAGTGCGCCAAGTTTAAAAGTGCAGTTTTAAAGGCAGATTTCAGACCTCTTAAACCACGTGATGGCTAATTGTCAGCTGAAGGACTTTAAATATATACATTTACAACAATTTGAGGAAATTCATTAAAATGCTTTGTAAACATTATAAACAAATATATACCATATAATGTGGGAGAAAGTTTCATGATCTACTTAGAAATGCTTAAATTCTGTATTTTATAAGATTATTTTACAAAATTATTGTTTTTATAAAATTGTCATTAATCATTCTGGATTAAACTCCTTTATATGTCACCTTCTCTAATATCAAGCACAGGTTTGGAAAATATTCATGTTACACTATATACATACATATACACACTACTTTTTCCCCTTGTACACAATACCCCTTCATAAGAACATATTTGGTCTAAGGAACAATCAGAGCACAGCAAAATGCTGCTTTAATTGTTTAATTAAATGTTGAGTATCCACATGATCTGGAAATGCTGCTTCAGACTTCTGTGCAGCAACATAGCTTCTCTGCAGATCGCCAATCTGTAAAGAATAAGGCCACAGAATGAGATTAGAAAAAGTGAGTAAGGAAGTGAAAAAAAGACATATTATCTGTATGTTGCAGAAACTCCAAGGGTTCTTACAGGTAAATTGCTTGATTATGCTACTTTGATTTTAGAATTCTCTCACCTAGATTTTAATTCAATCTTGAAAAATATGTGAGAAAAATAAAATAACCAATTATATAACTAAAGTATGCTCATTACAGCTCTCCAGCAAAGAACTTAAAAACCTGTTTTCTTGTCCTATTCCTGATAGTATTATAAACATAAAATGATATTTGTATGCTAAAACAGCCAGCTCTAGACAGCTTAGGAAAACCTTAGGGAAACTATTTGTAATGTACCACAAATATAGACATACTTTGATTATGGCATTATCTTTTAGACAGAAAATTCAAGCAAAAACTATTGTATTTAAGATATAATATGCTCTAAGACATTTTAAATGATGCTAGTACAATAATGTTGGGAAGATATATGGTTTTAAAAGTTTAAAAGGGTGTCTCTGACTTTCAATGAAGTATACATTAAAGTCCAGTCTCAAAAAAACCGCACACATACTATCCAAATCTGTCTAAATATATCTTTTTTATTGGTATGTAAGAACTGTACACATTTATGGGGTACATATATTTTGATACATGCCTACAATGTGTAATGATCAAATCAGGGTAATTGGGACATCCATAACCTCAAACATTTATCATTTCTTTGTGTTAGGAACATTCCAAATCTTCTCTTCTAGCTATTTTGAAACATATAATAAATCATTGTTAATGACAGTCTGAATGTACCTTGATTCATGTATATACCTCTAAAAAAAGAAAGCTTTTTAGTGTGTACACAGAAAAAATCTAGATAATTCAACTCTGGTAAGTTTTTGGTAACATAGATATGTTAAATTATTTCCTTTTTTAAATCATACAATTTCTTCTTAACATACTATTTTTTCCTTATGGAAATATAGCCTTTTGCTTAAAGAAGTATCTTACTTGAATTATATATTATTAAAATATGATGATATTCCTGAAAGAAACTAATTAAGCTTTCTTTGTGGTTTGACTAAGTAGTAGCACTGTACAGTAAAAAACACACGGGTATTCTCAGGAACTGAGAGTGAATTTGGAATGTGCCACTGCCACGTTTCTCCAGGGAAGTCTTTTATCCTCTATGAGCCTCAGGTTCCCCTAGAATGTAAGCTGCATGAGGTAGCTTTTTGTCTGTTTTATGCATTGCTACATCTTCTGTGCCAACAGGATGGCATGGTGTGCAGCAGAGGCTCAATAAATAAAATATCAGTTGTATGAAAAACTGAGCAAGGAAGGTAAGGGATATCTACATTGCAGGGTTGCTGGGAAAATAGAGTGGGTACGTAAAGCACCTAGAACAGTGGCTGGTATATAACAAGTGCTCAAAAATTACAACTTATGAATAACAGCTTATTCCATTTTCTGAACAGAAATGACAGTGTAGATGGCTTCACATTCATGCTACGAAAAAGAACAATCTTTACAATGTCTTATGGTCTATAAGGACCCTTATTTACATCACAAACATTTTCAGCCATTTCTTTGTTCTCAAAACACACAGAACCTTCCATGTTAAAGAACGATTTCCAAGTAAAAGTTAGTTATTAAATGTCATTTGTTTGTTTTCTTCTTATTAGAAATGGTACACAGTTCCTTTTAGCTTTTGGATATTATTAATAACTGACTTGCAACACAGTATTAACAGTTGCTTTCCCCCCTATTGCTCATAGCTAAAATAGCTTTCACTAATATCCCTAATTTTACAGCAATCACACAAGTCTTGGTGGCAATATGATCTACAAATAATATACAGCATTATCTCGCTGTAAAAGCCAATTAACTTCAATGACCAAATGTCATATTTTAAAATATAAAATAATTATTCTGCAATCTGTAATAGTTTAAGTTTAGTCAATATTCAGTGATAAATTAAAGTTTATTAAACTGTCTCTTAAAGTGAAGATGTATATGAATACGATAATTAAGATTTTTAAAAAACCATTTCTTTCAGGAAGGTAAGGTTAGAATTTCCTTATTTGTTTTTACTTTTCTTAAAGCAAGAAATAAAAAGAACAGATCAGATGATAAATTAATAAAGAAAGAGAATACCTTATCAGAGACTGTTGCAAAATTAAAATGCGGTTCATACATATGCGGTGCTAAATTTGATGCAGTCTGCAATAGTGCCTTTGCCTGCATAAAAAAGAAAAGAAAAGAAAACCCAAAGGCATATGAGCATATATCAGCACTACATTTGTAATTTTTTTGTAAAAGAATTCTTTATCTACAATAGAACCTTAATAAACATGATCCTGTGATAAATATAGATGACATTCCTTATGAAATACAATGACTTCCTAAAATACAACTAACTATTGATATCTCGGCAAAATAACGTTAATGATAAATGATTTAAAAGACAGAAAATACAAGAATTAAAAATTTAGAGTGGATTTAAAGTTAATTGAGAACCACTGTTCTCAAAAGTTTATACATCAATATGATATACAATTTGAAATATAATCTTAGCACCAAAAAAAGTTCTTAATCTAGTTTGTGTTGCTATTGATTGATTTAATACTACTACTTATTCTACTACTAACTACTTATTCTCTAATGTCATAACAACAACAACAACAAAAACTACAGTAAATTTCAAAATCCAAAGTTCTATGCTGGATGACAGTGAGCAAGCATTTATTATACTGCTGGCCAGTTTTGTAAGTGAAACAGCAGCTGAATACGATACACTTTCTGTTCTCTAAGATACACAAAACACAAACTTTCACATTATCTTTTGTTCCCTATAGGCTCAAAATCATACGTCGCAGAGACCACTGAGAGGCATGAGATGCTCATACATTTATCGTGCAAACCACAAATTCAGCATCACAACCTGCTGAACAACCCTCCAGCTTGTAGCTAAACTTAAAACCTCTATCCATGATCCTGAGGACAAATTCATGTATCTTTTTTATGGAAAATAAAATGATATCAGTTTATACAGAATGGCAGATTTTTAAAAAATAAAATGGGGTTCATATCATGAAATCTTTCACCAAAACATTTCAAGTCAATTGCATACTAGAAAAAATACAGTTAGTAAGAGGAAAAAGAAATCACCAATATGGGAGCAGAGAAAATCACAAAAATCACTGGCTTCATATGAACATAGGCAAAGTTCCATGACAAAACAAGTGTCTACTTTATAGTAGTTAATGTCTATAAACTATAAATCCATCTTATTTACTTTGGGAGAATTTATGAAATAAAGGTAATATCCAATGACGTTTGTTTTCTTGTTTTTGTTAAAAGTGTATCATTGTGCCTAGGAGACCAGGTCAGGGGTTATAATGTTCCAGCACGCTGCTCACCATGTCTGTGAGCTTGGGTAACGTTACTCATCCTCCTCAAGTCTTCATTTCTTCATCTCCAAAGTAGGGAATGCAATAATATTTACCCTTGATTTCCATTAATATTGTGTTAATATATTTAGCATTTTAAACTGTTTGTTCTATATACATTATAATAATACAATTTATTAGGCATCTACTATGTGCTCAATATTGTGCTTTTATTATGCCAAGTGCTTTCTTTACAAGCATGATCTAATCCTCACAAAAACACCTTCGGGTCAGCATTATTATTACTTTATTTTCTATATCATTCCTTTATTCCACAAATATTGACTGAGCATCTACCATATGCTAGGTCCTATTTCTGATGCTGAAAATATAACAGTTAAGTGACAGATAAGGTTCCTGCTTTCATGCAGCTGACTGTCTACATTCTACACATAATTGTGAAAATACTGATAAAGTGATAAGTACTGCGAAAAAAAAGTAGATGTGATAGCACCCGAGGTCTCCTTTGGACTGATGTTGGAGATGGCCTTTCTAAGGAGGTGGCATTTAAGCTAAGACCTGAATGACAAAAAGAAACCTGTCATTGCCAGATCTGAAAGAAGAACATTCCAGAGGCCCTAAAGGAAGACTGAGCACTTTTCAGAGCAGTGAGGCATGATGTGTCTGCAAGTCAGTGGGAAAGGAGGAGTGGCAAAAAATGCCATATGAAAGGAAGCCGGAGGCCAGATCGTGTGGGGCCTCACAGGGTACTGTTTGAAGTCCAGATTTTATTCCAAGTACAAGGAGAAGGCACTAAAGGGTTTTAAGCAAAGTAGTAATAAAATAATCCTCTTTTTAAAAATAATTCCTTAGGCTGCTCTGAGGAGGGTGTACGTATTGTATAGTGCACTTCCTTGCTCGTGTAAGTGGAAACAAAAAGACCAGCTAGGGGGATCTTGTAGTAGTCCAGGCAAGAGGTGAGAGCAGTCTGGAGAAGGGTGGTGGGAACAAAGAAAAGTAGGCAAGTTCAGGGCAAGAGGGGACTTTGAGGTCAGAATGCCAAGGGTTGCTGCATATGATGCGGCTGCAGAGATGGCAGGAGAAACAGGTAAGAAAAGAGGCTGCAAAGGGTAGCTCCCAGGATTTGGGCTTGAACAGCTAGATGGTGGATGGGGAATGGCAACCGCTAGAACAATTTACTAAAAGGAAGACCAGGAAGGCACAAATTTGTAAAATCAAATGTTCTATGAATATTTTGGTTTTAGAATGGTTAAGTAACTTATCCAAGGTTGCATAGCTAATATGTGCCAGAGCTGGGATTCAAATCCAGGCCTGCTGGACTCTACAGCTATAATTTTAAACGTATAACATATACTGTAACGTCACCCACACATGGCGGCTTTTCTTTGCAGACGGCAGACTGTCCGCTGAGCCACTGCTGGTTCACTGACCTGTTCAATGTGGCCCTTCCGCATCTCCAGCACGGCCAGGTTGTTGTAGGCCTCGGCATGGTGGTTGTTGTTGACCAGAGCCAGCCTGAAGCACTGATGGGCCAAACTCATATCTCCTATTCCCTACAAAAGAAAAGAACTTATTTGTACCCATGGATCCATACGCTTCCTCCTGACATCTCCTCACTTCTTTCCTCACATAAATCTTTGCTGCTACCACAAGATAAAGCAACAAGTACCACACAGTCATAGGAGTCAAGTGTGAATTCTATGTAAGTGGATTTAACTTGGGAACATAGTTAACTTGGTAATGCCTAAGAACCTCTAAATTGCCATGTAGGACTATAACCAAACCTGGATTTACAATACCTGAAAATTTCTTCAAAGTAACTTTCCGTAACAGAAATATATCAGAAAGACAACATACCACAGCTATATGTCCCAAGTTGTACCAGACATCAGCTGTGTCTTCTTCATTTTCTGCCAGGGAAAGGGCGCGTTCAAATGAGGTCAGAGTCATATCATACTGCTGGGCATAGAAGCAACACAGCCCCAGATTGTTAAAAAGCTGGCAGTTGTAAACGCCCATCTGCAGGAGTCGCCTTTTCAAAAAACAACATACAAATTTTGGTGTCAGACCAACTTTACAAATGTTAAGACATACATACATATTTTAGAAAGTTAGAAATGAATTCATCTTATAATTTTTAACACTCCCAAAGAATATAAAAACAAAATGTTATAGTAAACGAAAACATTTATAGCAAATGCAAAAGCATCTCCTTCATAATGGTACTACATGGGGAATGTGTCCAGAGGCAAGATCAGAAACAACTTATCTCAGTTTTTTTCCCTAAACACTTTGTTAGAGAACCAAAAAATAAGAAATGAATAGTCGCATAAAGTAAAACCTACACAGTTTAGCTTTATGAAGCTTTGGCGCCCATTGGGTAAATTCCTAAGACCCCCTAATCTAATTTGAGGGCTGTGTTTAGCATTTCCTTCTAAGTTTTCAGCAGAGTTGGATCGTGTTTTTGGCTATCTGTAATTTGTGATTAAGCTGTGTCTACTGACCTTCGATGAGCTTCTACCGAGAAAGACAAGGCCATCAGGGGATCCCTACATTATCTACTTAGCTCTCACGCTGCAGCTCAAGAGCCCCACTTGCTTCTATGGATCATTAATCCCAAGGGACAAAGGGCAAGGGAGTTCAAATAAGCAAATGAAAATCCAGCCCAACTGCCCTGAGAAACCCATGACCCACTTTGGGGGTGGGGGAGTAGAGTCAGTTGCATGCACAACTGTATTATTATATTTTATGCCTCCAACATATATTTGGAAAGAACTCTTGTCAGCTGCCAGTCATCCCCTTATGTATTACTCAAGGGGCTACAGAAGAAGTCATAATTTAAAAATTAATTTTAGAAGCCATATACAGGATAAAATGAGTTTGTACTTAAAAGAGAACCAGTGAAAATAATTTATTTACACTTCAAAAAATATATTTGAATAAGAGTTGACAATACTTCACAAAACAAGGGATCCTGTTTCAGGTCCTCATCAAGGTTCAGAACACAAGGTCAAATGTTCTTTGCAAATCTCTTCACTACTTCAGTTTCAGTGTTTTCTATATTTAGTGGTATTAAGGGAGGCAATGATGATGAGAAATGTTTTAAGTAACTATTAAACTATTATTGATTCATGAAGAAATGGCTAACTTATACAATGACATGGGGTTAGAAAGTCAATTATCCAGGTGTGTTTCTGCAAGATGCCAAACATCTGCATGTTTCCAAATTACTGGATGTCACTGTAATGCTCATAAAATATCTAGGTGTTGGAATTTCTAGTTTTATATAGACATGGCCTATATTATCATTAGTTTCATACAGACATGGCCTACATTAATATTATTTCTCTACATTTTCATTCCATCTTTGTTACTGTTTCACAGGAAAGTAGTTCTACAACTTGAACGTAAAGCACACCTATAAAACCGGAGAGCTACTTCTGGCTGGTCAGAATAGAAGTGGTTGCTTCCAATGCATGCAATGGCTTCCACATGAGTACTGTCTTGTTTCAAAACTTCTTTGTAGTATTCGGCTGCTGATGAACTATTGTTCATTTCCTATTGTCCATCAAGACAGAAGAGCAATACTTTATTAATATTGGACAAGAAAGTATTTTTTTCTGACTGATCTAAATCCATTCATTCACACACATTTATTGAGAGCCTGACTCAACATGCCAGACTCTGTTCCGGGAACACTATAAGCACAAAAAGATATCTGGTGGGTAAGACAAACAAAGGAGCAAATAGGTAATATAATTTCAGCCAAGAGCAAGTGATGTGAAGATAAACAGAGCAGGGTAAAGGGGAGTGGGTGCTGCTTCAGAAGGGATGGTTGAAGGGGTCACTTCAGAGGAGGTGCTTCTTGAAGAGAGACCTGAGTAAAGTAAGGGATCAAGACCTGAGCATATCCAGGGGAGGCACACTCTGAGCAGAGGGAACAGCAAAGGTATGAGCCTGAGATGGGCACGCATGCGTCACGTTTGAAGAAGCACACCAAGACAAGTGAGGTGGGAAAAAAGGAGAGTGACACAAAAGGAGATCAGAGTGGCAGTCATGCCACTTTGTTGGATATTTTTTCTAAGTTGAGAGAACATCATCAGAGGATTAAGAGCAGAGGAAGAACATAATCATATTTGCATTTTTAAAGAATAAGTTGGCTGCTACATGCAGGACATACCAAAATAGGGAAGAATGGTAGCAGCAAGATCAAGAGTCCAGGAGAGAAATGACAGCAACCCAGACTATGTTCAGAAATACATACAAAATTAAAAACTAAAGAAACTCTCTAAAGTTATTATATACTTTTTCTAAAATACTGATAATCATAAATCAAGGCATCTAATATTATTAATGAATGTTACATTTCTCAAGTCTACCTTCAAGGCCCAGTTCAGGATCCACATCCTTCATGAAGATTCCCTTAGTGCCCTCACTTCACATAGCTCTCTTCTGCCTCTCAACTTACACGGCATTTATTATTTGAAACACTCACTTGTTCTTACCATATCAGGACTCATATTTTTTGTTAGCTGTTCATCATATTTTATCAAATATAAGAGATTCCATTGATTGCAATAGGTACCACACAATTTAAACATAGAATTTTTGATACTGATAGACTTATTTAGATGTACTCAGACATAGATCATTTTTTTGCATACTTTATATACAGTATATACACATAACCAAAATAAATTGAATCCAGTATTCTTTTGCATGCAGTCAGATTATTCTGAATCCCTTTATGACTTAGTCATCAATGTCTAGGTGTCTCCATGCATTGGTGCTACAGTATTTTTTTAATTGACAAATAATAATTGTATATAGTTAGGGGGTACAATGTGATGCCTCAATATTTAGATGCATTGTGGAATGAGAAAATCAGATTAATTAATACATCCATCACCTCACATACTTACCATTTCTTTGTGATGAGAACATTTAAAATCCACTCTCATCATTTCTTAAAAGTGTGTTCCACTATTGTCTCCAGGACTTTCCTCCAAGCTATTGATAGTCATTCCGCTATGTTGATGCCTGAGCTTTCTTGATCTTACCAGCAGGTGTCAACAAAAGCTCTCAGGCAACATTAAGGAATAACTACCAAGTTCACTATGCTGCCCAGAATAATGATCAAGATTCCATATATGCAGACTCTGACAACTATATGACAGATGACACTTGGTCACAAAGATCAAAAGATGCTATCCATTTTAAAATGTATCACAATTTCAGAGGTGTTAGAATGTGGAAAAAATGTTTTTAGAATCCATGAAATATGGTAATTTCCTTTAAAGCAAGATCATGTGGTATATCTTTTCTTAGCACCAAAATTTAGTACATCTGGATACTAAAAAATTAATAAACAAGAATTAAACAACTTTCAAAATTTATCTTAACTTCTCATGTTTGTAGTAGAACAGAAATTCTCAAACTTTTTGGTCTCAAGATCCCTCAAAACTTTTAAAAACTGAGAATTCCAAAGAAGTTTTGTTTATATAGGTTATATATAATAGATTGATATGAGAAATTGAAACTGAGATATTTTAAAACATTTATTAATTTACTCAGATTAATTAATAACATTTCTCAATGAACTCATTCTAAATAACATGTAATATACCTATAACATGTTAACATAAATAACATATTTTTATGAAAAATAACAGGCTCGCCCTGAGTGGTGAAGGTCTGTAGGTCATACAGCCATGTCTGTAACAGGGTGGATTAGTCCGTCTAACTTAGACATTAAAGGATGTTAAGTACTTTTGGCCCTAGATCTATAGCCACATGCTCCAATTCTGCTTCTACCAGTAATAAGATTAATGGTTTGGTCTTCATTTGTCTACATCTTATATCTCTCTCTCAGTTGGTTCTCAATCTACATAGGCAATTATCAGTCCCATAAACCCTAATAGAACATTCACCAGGTGATCCAAACCCATGCTTCATATAATTCTTCCTGTGCTTTATATTTGAAATTCTTGTTTGAAGACAAATGCATCACATAGTGCAAGGCTTCCATGTTATAGACTACAAAGGTAGCAATGCCCAAGGCAAAGAAGACTCCAACCTCAGGAGCCAATTCGTTCAAGGCTTTTATAAAATGACCTTAGAATATTTATATACTTGACTGATGATGAGCACAGAAATTAATTTATGCAATCTTAAGGAATTTTACACTGAAAAACTTATTTTGTAGATAACTTTTTATATAGTTTTTCAATTAAGTTTTATAAACTTAACAAAATATGTGCTTATGCTAAATAAACTTAAATATTACAAAAGAGTACCAAATTAAAAGTAAAAACCCCTCTCCAAATCCCAGTGGGCAGAGCCTCTGTTAATAGTTTCCTGAGTATTCTTCAAGAAATTTTGTTCATATATAAGCAAGCATACATTTGGGTATACACGCTTTAACCATAAACAGAATCATTCTATACATTCTAACATACAGTTTATTTTTCTCACTTTCAGTGTGTCAGTTGTCTTTCTATATCAAAACTAAAAGCTTGACTTCATTTTTTGTTTTACTTCTGCATGGTGTTCCATCAACACATGCATGGTATAGTGGTGATATAGTCAAAATGCAGCTGGAACCATCTCACCTGGGGTGGTTTTACATGCATGGAGAGTGTTGATGGCCACTGTGTAGGCTGACAGGAAAGTAAGAGCCTACGGGAAAGCCAAACCATGATATTTTGAACCACAACTGCTCAGAGGAAATACCTAATTTCTGTAAGTATTTACATTCTTAACTAAATAAGTGAGAATTTATAGGTGTGTGTGTGCATGTGTGTGTAAATCTCCCATTTTTAGCAATTTTTAAGCAATGTATAAATTGAGGAAATTAAAAGCAGTCTTTTGTCTGTTTCAGGTATGGCAAACATTTTCCCTGTTTGATATTTGTTTGGTTATATCTTTTGTTTTGTATTTTTGTTTTTGCTACATAAGAAATTTAACTTTTATATCCTCAAGTTTATCAAACTTTTCTAATAAGGTTTTCTGATTTTGTGTCATGCTTAGAAAAATCTTCCTCATTCTGGTTTATACAAATAACTAATCTGGGTTTTCTTCTAGGACGTTCATGTCTGAAGTTTTAAATCTGACAATAATGAATTCTTTTTTTTTTTTTTTTTTTTTGAGACAGAGTCTCGCTCTGTTACCCAGGCTAGAGTGCAGTGGCGTCATCATAGCTCACTGCAACCTCAAACTCCTGGGCTCAAGCAATCCTCCTGCCTCAACCTCCCAAGTAACTGAGACTATAGGTGTGGAATGCCACACCTGGCTAATTTTTTTTCTATTTTTTGTAGAGATGGGCTCTCTCACTTTTTCTCAGGCTGGTCTTGAACTCCTGGCCTCAAGCAATCCTCCCACATCGGCCTCCCAGAGTGGTAGGATAACAGGCATGAGCCAACTGTGACCTGCCAGATTCTTTTAGTATAAGAATCATTATTCACATCCAGCTTAAACTACTTATTAAATAATCCCATAACATAATTGGCTTAATAGGTAATTTTTATCATATCCTAAATTTTCGTATATATGAACATATGTGAACTCTGTTTTCGTCCTTTAATTTATTCCTACATTAGAACTGTTTAAATTATATGAGCTATAGAATAGATTTTATTAATGCAGATTTAAAATAACATTTTCGAGTATATAAATATCACTTCAAGCATGTAATAAACTTGTTATCATTTAAGTGATTTTTCAGTGGTTGTTTTTTAATCAGCTTACAAAATATAGATAAAATCTATAATTAGATTTTTAATTATTTAAAATAAAATTGCAAATAACTTAAGAAGTGTTTGTTGCAGTAGTTCTCAAACTCTGTTATGCATCAGAATCATCTGGTAAGCTTGTTAAAAATAAAAATGCCTGAGTCCCACTTTTTAGGACTTCTGATTCAGTAGGAAGAAGTTGTACTTCTTATACACTTTCATGGTAATTTTCATACACAGTAAAGTTTGAGGACCACTGGAATAACATTTCCAAGGGAAGGTTTCTAATTTCAAACACCTTTCAACAAAGAACAGGTAAAATAAAGGACCATCTTTCAAATGGATTTAAAAAATACCTCAAGAAGAATTAAAACCACTACCAAACAAATTTAGCATGGATAAATCATTTTTAACATTGCTGCAACAAAACAAGCAATGAACACTAGGCAGTACAATAAGTTCATTTTTAAATGGGAAATATTGGAAAGGTACAATACAAAAAATAAAAGTGATAAATAAAAAGAATAGAACATAAAGGAAGAGAAACCCTCCAGAGACAAGCATGATGTACATTAAAAAATCCCTAAAGGCATACACGGTGTAGGCTACAATGCTAAGAAACCAACTTTACTAATTAACTCTAAATCCTTTGTTACATAAAGAGAAAAAGAATACACTGGAACTCTGACTTTGGTGTGGTAAACTCTGGCATAAAGGAAATTAACTATGTAAATCCAAGGGGAAATACTCCAGCCATCTATTTCAAGTCTGTGCTTAATCCTTGGTTACCCTATTTGTGCATGAAATATTGTCCCTACAATGAGGATGCTTTCCTTTCTACTCCTTTCTTCCCTTCAAGTACAAAGTCAACTCAGACCTGGGAAAGGAAGAAGATAGCTAACTAAAGAATCCCCTCAGAGCCACTTTCCTATCAGTGCCATAGCAACAGTAACTACAACAGAGGCTTGGAAGGAATTCTGCCCACCAGCAACCACACCATTAAAGATAAAATAGTTCTTTAGCTCTTTCTGCTAGCACTTCCTGCCTGAGAAGAGAAGGGCAAAAGGGCTGAATGTGCAAAGGCAGATCCTAAAAGTCAAAGAGGTTGGATTACATCAGGATAGTCACCACTGGAACTAGCATAAATTCTACTGTTTCAAAATCAATTCTATTTTATTTCCTTTCTAAGTTTCTTGGTCAAAGTTTTGTTCATATTCAATTTATGGTCACAAGTAAAGACAGAGATGATGATAAAGTATTTTTATTGACTGACCAAAGTCTTCTATGTATACATTTATCAAAATTATATTTCAAAAGGGAAACATTTTTCTAGACAATTTAAAAACAGTATTTTTTTCATTTAAGAAGTAATCTATGTTCATTATGTAAAATCTAGGAAATACAGAAAACATAAAGGATAAAATAAAAATCATTCACATACTATCACCTAGCTGTAACAAATATTAATATCTCCCATTCTTTTTTAACAAAATGATTTCAAAATATCATACCTAGCATTTTCAAAGAATTTGAAGAGAACAGAGATGCTTCTGTTCCATATTATAGCGGAAGTCCTAAGTGATAAGATATAATTTTAAAAAGCAGTAAAATAATTGAAATGAAAAGATGAAAACTGTCTATATTTGCTGATGATAACTGTTTTATTTACTTAGAATATCAAAGAGACCTATGGACAAGGTCTTAAAATTTAAAGAGTTGCTAGTATCAAATCAACTTTAAAAAAGTAATGCATTCCTATTCATCATGTCTTAGTTTTGCTTTGCTATAAAGGAATACCTGACACTGGGTAATTTATGAAGAAAAGAGGTGTATTTGGCTCATAGTTCTGCAGGCTGTACAAGAAGCATGGCGCCAGCATCTGCTTCTGGTGAGGGCCTCAGGAAGCTTCTAATCAAGGCAAAAGGCGAAGGGGGAGCAAGCATGTCATATGGTGAGACAGCAAGCAAGGGAGAGCAGGGGAGGTGCCCATGTTCTTTTAAACAACCAGCTCTCATGTGAACTAATAGAGCAAGAATTCATACATTAACAAGGGGAAGGCACCAAGCCATTCATGAAGGCTCTGCTCCCATAACCCAAACACTTCCCACTCAGCCCCACCTCCAACACTGGAGATCAAATTTCAACATGAGATTTGGACAGAACAAATATCCAAACTATATCACCAGAAGTAATCAAATAGAAAATACAAGAGGAAAAAAATAAGGATTCCATTCATAGTTATACCTAGGAATACATCTGAGCAAAAAATATATAAACAAAGCAGCCTGAGACCACCATTCTTAGAAAGGCCTGCATCTGAAAACTTGGGTAGTTCCTTATATTGATATAAAACTTTCTCCAAATGATAACAGTGGCTTGCTATAGCCAAACTGTTTTACAGACAGTGTGGTTTGTGCTGAATACCAGCTTACTTCTGGGATTCTGGAACTTTGGTACATGATACGACCAGCTCCAGTAGTAACCTTGGATACCGAGTCTCTAACAAGCATTCCTTGTAGACATCACTTCTCACGAGTTGTCACAACTTGTTGTTGTAAGAATTGTGTCCTGCGTGACTCCACTGGGAGAGGACTTTTGAAAGCTTGCACCTGATTGCTTCTGAACTTTTCCCTGTGAGCCTTTTCCCTTTACTGATTTTGCTTTTTATATTTTTGCTCTAATACATCTTAACTGTAAGTACAACTGCATGCTGAGTATGGGGAATCCTAGTAAATCACTGAATCTCAGGTTAGTTTGGGGGACCTCCCCCCCCCCACACACACATCATCTTTCTGGAGACAATTACAAAATATTCATTGAGGGACAAAAAAAAAAGATCTAAGTAAATGGGAGAGTTATATCATGACTGAGAATGGGAAGAAAGGCAGCCCACCCACCCACCTTCCATCATTGATATATTCAATATAATTCTAATTGGTATGCCTGCAGGGTTTTTTAATGGTTCTTGACAGGTCAATCCTAAAATCAGTATGGAAAAGCAAAGAGCCAAGAATACCAACTATGAAGAACAAGGTGGTAGAATTTACCTGACCTGATATCAGGAATTATTGTAAAGCTATAGTAATTAGGCAGCAGGAAAGATATACCAATGGGACTTTTCATGGAATTTGACAACATGACTCTAAAATTTATAAGAATAAGCAAAAGTCCAAAATAGTCAACACATTCCTGATAAAGATGCACTCTACCAGATAGTATTATAAAGCTATAGTAATTAAGGTGGTATAATATTAGCACAAGGGTAGACAAACAGTCCAATGGAATAGAATAGAAAGTCCCAAAACATATCCACCATATATGAAAAAAAATTGGTATTTGACACTAAAAACCTTGGGAAAGAATCAATAAATGTGCTGGGACAACAGGCTATCCACACAGGGAAAATACTTTAAATCCCTATCTTATACCATTCTCTATGGTCTCCTGTGTGTCTGAAATATGTTGTAATAAAAACTTAGTTTGACTAAGTGCGAACATTAAAATCTCTTATTTTACTGGTAAACCACAGGCCAACAATTATAATTTTATAAATTGTTCTCCTTACTAGGACCCCAAGGAACTATGAGCTTACTTAAGAGGCACACAACCTCAATTTTACAACTTTTAAAACAATATGGCAATCCCTATCAAAATATTAATAACAATGACATTCTTCACAGAAATAGAAAAAACAATCCTAAAATTCACATGGAACCACAAAAAACCCAGAATAGCTAAAGGAATCCTGGGCAAAAAGAACAAAGGCATCATACTATCTGACTTCAAAATATACTACTAAGCTATAGTAATCAAATCAGCATGAGGACCCAGATATAAATTCACACATTTACAATCAACACATCTTTGACAAAGGCATCAAGAACATACAATGGGGAAAGGAAAGTCTTTTCAATAAATGGTGCTGGGAAACTGGATAACTATATGATGAAAAATAAAACTAGACCTCTATCTAGACCAGTACTCCTCAAACTTTTTAAACAGGGGGCCAGTTCACTGTCCCTCAGACTGTTGGAGGACCTGACTATATTTTTTAAAAAAACTATGAACAAATTCCTATGCACACTGCACATATCTTATTTTTAAGTTAAAAAAACAAATGGGCAAAAACATCTGCATGTGACCTGCAGGCCGTAGTTTGAGGATGCCTGATCTAGACCCACCGTACCCAAAAATAAAATAAAATAAAAATGGATTAAAGACTTAACTCTAAGACCTGAAGCTATGAAACTACTAGAAGAAAACAATGAGGAAACACTCCATGACATTGGTCTGGGCAGAGATTTTCAAAAGCATAGGCAACCAAAGCAAAACCAGACATTTGGGATTAAATCAAGCTAAAAAGCCTCTGCACAGCAGAGGGTGCAATCAACAAAGTGAAGACACAACCTACAGAATGAGAGAAAATATTTGTAAATTCATCTGACAGGGGATTAATAACCAGAATATATAAGAAGCACAAATAAAATGGCAAAAAGCAAATAATCCATTTTAAAGATGGGCAAAAGATTTGAACAAATATTTCTCAAAAGAAGACATACAAATGGCCAACAGGTATATGAAAAAATGGTCAATCAACATCACTAATCAGCAGGAAAATGCAAATCAAAACTATAAGAAGGTATCATCTCACCCCAGTTAGATTCACTATTATCAAAAAGACAAAAAATAACAAATGTTGGTGAGGACGTGGAAAAAGGAAAATGCTCACACACTGTTCTTGGGAATGTGAAGTCATACAGCCATTACAGAAAACAGTACGGAGGCTCCTCAAAAAGCTAACAATAGAACTACTATATGATCCAGCAATACCACTGCTGGGTATATATACAAAAGAATGAAAATCAAGGCCGGGTGTAGTGGCTCACGCCTATAATCCTAGCACTTCGGGAGGCTGAGGCGAGTAGATCATTCAAGGTCAGGAGTCTGAAACCAGCCTGAGCAAGAGCAAAACCCCCTCTTGACTAAAAATAGAAAGAAATTAATTGGCTAACTAAAAATATATAGAAAAAATTAGCCAGGCATGGTGGTGCATGCCTGTAGTCCCAGCTACTCAGGAGGCTGAGGCAGAAGGATTGCTTAAGCCCGGGAATTTGAGGTTGCTGTGAGCTATGCTGACACCATGGCACTCTAGCCTGGGAAACACAGTAAGACTCTGTCTCAAAAAAAAAAAAGAAAAGAAAAGAAAAGAAAATCACTATATATCAATATAGTGACCAAATATACATATCAAATCACTGTATATCAATCACTATATATCAATAAAAGTAATAACAATAATATGAACCTTACCTCATAGATTCTGGCAATTCCACAGAGCAGGGTTACTTCACCTGGAAACTTATCTAAACCGTGTTTGAAAAGATTTAAAGCAGTCATAGGTTGATCCAATGTGATGTAAACCTAAAAGCACGACACATTTCAATAAAAATACCAGTTCTTAAAATAATAGTATTTGTTATGACAAGTTTATTGATTTGTAACAAATGTTCAGGAATAATTTCTAATAATGATGTTATAGTTTTGTCTTCCCTTGTTGTGTATGAAGCTTATTGTGGGCTTACTGTTGTCACAGAGATTTCAGCAGTAATTAGACAAGGATCAAGGGAAGTTCTTTTTAGAAAAGAATTGACACGATGAGTATGTCTACAGGTTGGCATTAAGGAACCAATTAGGAGACTGATGTTGAAGATGCTGGAGAAAGAGGGGATGACCCATGGAACAAGATCTGAGAGAGTGCAGCAGTAGAGAGGGTAGCTTTGGCAAAGGCCCCTTCAAAATCGAGGACATACAGGTTTGTGAGGTATGGGGAAAGTTAGCGCTTGATGGCTTCCACTTCGTCAGCAATTAGAACATTAGCATGGATAACCCATATGTTTAACAGGAATTTCTACAACAGAGAATTATGATTTTATGTAGGGAAATATAAGATTATGACACTTTTCTTCAGGATTTTGGATGCACTTTCTAAACAGTCAGGTTGTGCTTTGAAAAGGCCCAAATAGATATGAGAGAAAACTGTTTATAGTATTTACCGCTAAAGTTTGAGATTAGAGGGAGAGGTATGGATAAAAAACTTTTCAATTTTACCCTTATACACTTCTGAACTGCTTTTTAAAATATAATAAATAATATAATTGAAATGCTAAGTAATAAAATATTTAATAATTTTAAAATTAACAATTAAAAATTTTAAGAAACATTGTTGCTCCTAAAATCTGCTTTATTTCTATTACATAGCAACCATCCATTCATACAATGAAGGAAACATGTAAATTTCACCTCTATATAGTCATATAGGCAATAATGGATTTAAAAAATGATGAAACCGCATATATTTAACAATAGTTAAAATACCAAGCACATTTTTTCCAACCACATGGTAAATGATAATTAAGAAGATGATAGTCAAATAGTGTGACCTGAGGCTTAATTTGAAGCTATCTTTAAAAAGTTTACTGTGCTTAGAAACTTCAAGAATTTAAGCTTTATATTATATAGAAGATAAACTTAGATACCAGATAGTTTCAAATATTTTCGAAAACTGCTATAAACACACTAAGACCAGCATAGTAAATTTATATAGTATAATTTTCATTTTGTTTCTTTTTAGTATGTTAATTTTTATTACCATATATAGGAATGAGTAGCCCTTCCTTTTATAGCTCATCTTCTTTTGAATATCCTTTACCACATTTTCTAATTTGAAAAACTCTAAAAGATACAGCAAAATGGTGTCATAACCACCACTTCATCGTATGTTTTTCTTTCAAAGTAGCCTTGGTGTGGAGTGACTTTACTCCAATATTCAAAATTCTAGGTGGCCTGTCACTTCAGCTGTGGCTATGGGTGGCACTATGTGGCTGCGAATAGGCTCTGGAGTTAGAAAGATCTGGGTTTGAAAGCTGGCTTTTAACAGCAAAATGCCCCTAAAAACCTACTCTAAGTCAAATGACAAAACCCACCTTGCAGGGTTATTGCAAGGGTCAAATTAAACTGCATATAGAAGATACATGATAAAATGCTTTACACTGAGCAGGTGCTCAATAAAGAGGAAGTATTATTTTTATTATTATGGCAGAGCTGGGAAATCAAGGACCTACATAAACACGGTACCTGTTCTCTACAACCTGCTCAGGTAGTAGACAAATGTGGTGCAGAAAAGAAGGCCTCTCTGGGGCCTGTTTCCTATGGGGTAGTGAGCCTATGGTATTTTCTTCTGTCCTAATGAGCAATCTTTCGAAAAGATTTTCTTATTTTTCATGGTAATCAATTTTTCTGAGACCCTGCATATGTTCTCACTTTTTCCCTTGCTATAAAGAAAAAGAAGTTAAATCTCAACATAGTAACTTGTCAAATATTCCTGAAGAAACTGTTAACTCTTCCCATGCAATGGCCAGAATTTAAACATTTATTCTGAGAAGACAGATTTCACTCAAATTTAAAAGATTTACTTACTTTAGCCAAGTACAGAAATGTATCTACCATTTCCTGCTGCTTCAGGGCTGACTTAAACTGTTTTTCTGCTTCACGATACATTCCTAACCTATGAACAGCAATTTTAAAAATTAGATATTAAAAATAAATACATTATACTTTGAAGATATGAAAAGAGACAAATTACATCTATAAGAGAAAGAATGTACCAAAGCAGGCAATGTTGGACACACACCCATGTATTAACATATATGTTTATATTGGTTAGCAATAAGTTGCCTAGCTCCCAAATGCACTAGCTTCTAACCTCCAAATGGTGCATAAAGAGTCTGTCTGAAGCCTAGTCACAGCAGGACTAAGACTAATAGCTGCCAGTAAGCCAGGTCACATCAGTTCACCACCCAAAGAGCTTATGAGAAGGGGGACATATGGCAAGTGACCTGAATAAATGCTTAGAGTCTCCATTTTACTGGAAGTACTGAAGGATGACATTTCCTTGAAAACATCTGCTCTGAGACAAAAGCCCATTTTAAAAGCTATCCTTATTTTGATATAAGTAATAATTACCGCTTGAGTAATACAACTATACCATTTTTATTATTCTAAGAAATCTTTTTTTCTTGTCCTTTATTAGGTATCTGATACTGATCGTCCTAGTCCATGGATCTGAGATTTGCTCCTTGCCTAAATATGACTGTCCTGATGTCAGTCTCTGCCTCTTCTACCCACGAAACATTTTGTTCCCACTAAATCAGGCAGTAAAGTACACACAGCTTTCATTCAGCCTGTCCTTAATAGACCTGTCAGGCTTTCTCATAACTACTCATTTCTAGCCATCTAAGAGCTACTTAGATATGGTAACATTTTATTTTGTGAAATAAAATCGGAATGATATACAATGTGGTCCATTGCGCTACTTTCATTTAAAGGCTTAAAAAATAGCTTTGATTGTTTTTCATAACCTAAACCTCAAGCATTGGTGTGGCTGATATGATACCCAAATAGCTGTTTGGGTAGGGCCAAATAGGCCTTGGGATTACAGGGATTAAAAGTGATCCCAAAAGACTAGCCTAAAGTTAGAAGATACGTGATATGGCAGAAGCCCCTACCTCTTCAAAGGTCCCACAGACTTCACAAAAAGTATTTGTAAAATGTCATCAAAGATCTCTAAAATTCTTAAAACAACATATCTCTGTACATAACATCAACTGAACATGCAAGTCCTAAACCTATGACTCAAAGTCACTGAATTCTGTGAATGCAAATTACATGAGTCTGTATATTTTTATCTAACAGCTTGCCTTTCTCCAAAAATGATTGAGAAGAAATTACAATAAAAAGATACATACAGAGCAAGAATATGAAAACAGAATTAAAAAAAAATTAATATGGAAGGAAAAACAAATTAGAAAACAAAAGAAAATGCAACCAGAAATACTGAGCTATAAGGAAGCCAAAGAAAGGAAGAAAATACGAACCATATGCTTTTTATTACTGCATCCTCAAGAAATAACTTCTTCTAGTACTATCAAAGAGATTTACCACATGGTTTCTTGTGCAAAGAAAATGGAGTAAGCCATGTTCAAAGAAAGTATTTAGACTTGGGTCTCATCCCCAAGAGATCTCACTAGGTATATGAAAATATTCCAAAATCTGAAAAAATGCAAAATCCAAAACACTTCTGGTCCCAAGCATTTTAGACAAGGGATACTCAACCTATAATTATTTTCTGTCATCTCTCCCCCATGCTATTGTAAATTATTTCAAATAAGAGATGATCTAATAATAAATCTTTGTAACCCTAGTACCTGTAGCTGGTCATTAAATATTTTACTGAGTGAATGAATGAATGTGCAAATGAATGAATACAGAGTATATAATAATGATGAGCAGGTATTCAATAACAGAGAAGAATGATAATATGACAAGGTGTATGCTTTTAAATGCCATCATAAATGGACGGCAAAAGGAATGAGAGTTGTGCGTTCCTTTAATTATTAAAGATCTTTGAAGGTTTTTCTTGGAAGCTCAAGATTTCAAAATTTGTCTCTAGCAATTATACTCATAAGAATTTAATGTTATAATGGCCTAAAATTACCTTTTAGCAGAAAACACTTCCTCCACCTAGCAGCAGGAAAAAATACTTTAGAGTTCTATGTGAAATATGTAAATGGAAAGTTGTCTTAATTTCAAAAGCAGAACAATAAACATCCTTTTTATCCATTTACATTCTTCCTTTTCCTCACAGTGTTTGAATGACAAAGTTCATAAATATTGAAGAGTGCTCACAGTAACCAAAGTTTACCTTATTTTGAGTAATTATTTACCTTTATAAAATATAATTGTTCATTTGTCACTATTTTTCTAAATGCTCTAAATGCATTTCAATATCAGCAACAAGGTTTAGATCTTACTTACTATTAATAGTTGCTATATAAATATCCATAAAATTCATTACAGCTTTTCTGATCTCTCAGTTAACTTGTTTTAAAATGTACTTAATTAAGTGAATGTAGGAATATTTAGGTCCTAGAGAAAAAATATGGAATTGTGGAAATTGTAGGAGAACTAGCATCAGAAAACTGAGTTCAAATTCTTGCTCTGCCACTTAATAGCTATATGAATTTGAACAAGTCACTTTATCTTTGTGAGGTTCAATTTTTCTCATTGGGGAAAAGGATTAAAAATAGTAACTAGTAATACCTGCAAGGTGGTATGAAATTTAAGAGAGATGATGTAACATATGAACTCTCTCTTAACTGTAAAGTGCTTTACAGATGTGAGACATCAGTGTAAATAAAAAGACTTGATCACCAAGAGGACAGGACTAGAAATTAGCAGACTCGGTTCTAGTCCCAGGTCTGTTACTAAGTAGCTCCTAATACAAATCACAGCCACTCTCTGGCCTCAGCTTCCTGATCTGGAAATGGGAGTTGGGCCTGATGGTCTCAAAGCTTCCCCGTCCCAGCTCTAAACTTTTATTATTCTACATACAGGTTCTTATTGCTACCGTGTGATTGTTAAGTAAATGCTTTCTCAAGTAAGCCAAAGATACAGTTCTCACTTCTCCATGAGGAAATCTATCAAAAAATATATATACGCATATATAATATATTCACACAAACATATATACTGATTTGAGACTCTAAAATGCACTGTCGCTTCTAAGCCCTTCACAAATAATAAAAATTTTACCTGTAGTAACATTTTCCAATCTGCACTTTCCACCACCAGTCCTTGTACTGAGAATGCTCTGTGGAAAGGGCAGCCAGATCTAAGGCCTTTGAAAATAATTCATTTTAGATTAGTATTTTCTTTTCTAACAATAAATAGTCAGAAAAATAATTAATGAAATAAACCATATAATTAGCATTAATCAAAACGTGTATTAGAAATCAGACTGAAACTCAAGTTGCTCATGTTTCACAGATGGCCCCACTAATTTTCCCTAATCAGTTCCAGACCAGAGGGCTAACAGCAGATGAGCTAGAAACACTGATCAAAGAGAAGCAGATGTACAATATATCTGAATATAATTTTAACATACAACACAAAATTGATATTAAAAATGCATAAATTTTGCCCTCACCACCACTTATCTACTGGCTGATGATTCAAAATGCCTCCAAACTCAGTGGCAGTTAAACCTTTGGTGTGTGAGCCAGATACAACTGCAACCCCCACTTTAAAGACAGATGTAGAAAAATAGAGAAAGATCAAGTAAGCAGATAGAGAACATGATTAGAAAATGGGATCACGAAGAAGAGTGAAAGGACTTGTGGTATTTAGGTAATTGCAATCTTCAACAACCATGATTCCATTTTTCTGATATCATCATAAATTTCAGTAATTCTAAGGGTCAAACTTCCCTATGCTGCAGACTGAAAAAGATCTTCTCTTCAATTGCTGTCGTATTTTACATTTGTTTACCCTGTATCTTTAATATCCTCTAGCTTGTTCCTTCTAGTGTTTATTCAAGACCAGACAAGAGATAACTAAATAGGAATTAGGATTTTATACAAAGTAGAAACCATTTTTGAAAAAGGGGAAAGCAAACTAGTCTTTACACAAATCTGAAGCTCAAATAAAAATCTGATGAATAGAAGCTGGGGTTATTAGTTAAAAGAGAATTTTGATCTTTTAGAATACTTATTATCTTTCTCTCAAGGTTGAAAATTTTCTATTCTTTAGCCAGTGTTAATATCCAGCGTGATATCCAACAGCTTAAAGTCACTCTGAGATTTTCAGTTCTATATTTCAAAATGCATCCAAGATTATTGTCCACTTCTTAATATTAACTCTTTTCTGAAATGAATACCAGAAGAAGAGTTCCTTGAATCTCCTGCTGCAAAATTAATTACTTTTCCCTGTGTCCTCCATCTTCTCTTGCTCTAGGGGAGACCTCTAAATATGCAAACTACTTATAAAGGAATGGTGACACCATGCTGAGCCTCTAATGGACTTGAAAAATCAACATCTCTACTTGAAAGCTACGGAAATTAAAAACAAGCCACACGCAGTACTTTCATATGCTTATTTTTCGGGGGGGTGGGGGCAGCCAGAAATTTTAAAAAGCAAAAAAAAAAAGTGAGGAGAAAAGTATAACTTCAATTAGCATTATCTCTGCAAATACTAGGAAAATATATTTTCAATCATCCAATTCAGGCATGCATGCAAATATCTGAACATATTAATTTTAACTTAATTTTTATAAATACCTATTCCAGCAAATAGATCATATTTAATATAAACAGATCTTCAATTTTTTTGGAAAAAAAGGTCATTCAAAATTTTTTTTACATATTTTAACTGACCAAGGGTATTAGATTTAGTGCACATTATGGCTATTGTTTTTACTTTCAAGATATGGTCCTAAAACAAGTCTTCCTATGGAGGATGCATATGTTTGTGCTAATCCAATCAAGGATATTAATATAAATTATTAACACACAATAACATGGTTTAAAAAATTACATTTTAATGATCATTCTTCATATGAAGACTTGGGCTGCACTGGAGAAAAACATCTGTGACCATTTCAAATGGCCCCTAAGCTCCCTGAGCACAGATACCCTTCTTTTACATTTCTGCTGTTGTTCTGAAATGTTGCTATGCCCATTAAGAGGCACTGAATAATTATTTGTTGATTGAATGAATTATATTCTTTGTCTCTGACTTCTGTTGAAAAATTCCTTAAGAACTGAACAAAACTATCATAGTAATAAGACTCATAATCAAAAGCTAGTAACATTAAAATTTTAAAGTGGTGACAGAACCATATTTCTTTTAAAGTCTTTCCCAATTTTTTAAAATAAATGACTATACATTTAAATTTAAGGATCTTTGAATAATTTAATAAACCAATATCTAGATATTAATGAAGGCCAAGAATATCATTTTACAAAGCCGTAAGTTTATAAAAGTCCAAAACAGAAGGAACCTTGGCAAATCTAAGTTTTAAAAAAAGTCATCTTTTCACTACTGTTATAGTTGTGACACCTTCAGGACAATGAAATTAAAGAATATGTAGAAATAAAGATTCCAGAATCACCAACCTACATGCCATTCAGCTTTGTCAATACTGCCAATATTGTCCAAAAAGGAAGGAGTAGGAAACAGGAGTAAATACAGTTTTCTGTAGCTCAGCTTTACTTTTTGCTAACATTTAAATACCACTTCATAGTATTCTCTATAGTTATCTACAGTATTCTCTTTCCATATTTGTCTATAGATAAATATAGAATCACCAACCCACATGCCACTCTAGTGTTGTTAATACTGCCCCCCTAGAAATGGGAAAAGTGTTAAAAGCTTAAAGACAGAAATACAGTTTTCCATGGAAGATCAATTTTGCTCGCTCTCAACATTTAAATACCACTTCACAGTATTCTTTATACTTGTTTATAATACTGTCTGTATCTGTGTGACCCACTTTATTTAAAAAGAAATTTGGAAGCCACCCAAGGTATTTAATATAAAAGCATCTCTGATTTCTTAAGCATGTTAAAAAACAGAATTCCTTTTTCCAGTTAAAGTTGCAAAACATACATAAGGTATGAAAATGCATGCCTTGTGCTTGCTATCTAAATCCTTTTTCCATACAGAAAAGAATATATGTGGTAGAAGCAAAAATGGCATTTTAATGGAACAATCTGATCCACAACAGCACTATAACATGGCAATCCCATAACAGAGTAAGAAAACAGAGGGCATCTGTCCTACTCAGTACTCCTAGCACCCATCATAGCACCAATACATATGACTTAATCATTACTGTTTAAAAAATAAACCAATTAATAAATCAATAAATGAATTAGTAAATAAAATGAGAAACAGAGGAACCAACAATCTGTGCTGTTCACTCCATAAAAACAAAACAAATTGATTCATTTTGTGTTCTACCAAAAATGTATGTATATTGAAGATAAGCAGATGAAAATAACAAGCAGAGTACAATCATAGCATTTTAAATTATTATTGTCTCTAATTTATAATTAACTTTATAAATGTAAAGTTGCTATAACATTATTGAAAAATTTGAAAATAAAGGTAAAAATATACTTAATCTTTATTAGTACCATCAGGCATAGCTGTTTTATTTACTGTTGTAATCTAAGTTGCTGGCACAATGCAGGCATTCAACAAATATTTATGGAATGAATACATCTTAACCTTGAAATCCTACTATTTTCATTTTTAATTAATATTTTTTAGTATCTCTTATAAATTTTTTAGAGTTATAATTCTGTTTAACACACTAAATGGTATACTTTTTGGCTTAACATTATAAAATAAATATTCTTCATGTTTCTCCCTAGTTTTTATAATCATGATTTTCAATAGCTGCATAAAATTCCATCAAGTAATTTATTATAATTTACCAAACTCGTCCTGTATTGTCGAACATTTAGATTGTTCTCCCAATATTTTTGCTACCATATCTAATGCTATAATGAACACCATTGCAAATATAGCACTTAACTTTTCCATGAAATTTCATGAGAAGTGAAATTACAGAAACAAATTGAATAAATATGCTTATTGCTTCTTACTCTATACTATCATATTATTTTCTAAATTGTACCATTTATATCATCTATAAAGTAACAGTTGACTGCACTCTCCCCTAGAATTTTTTTTCTAATTTCAAAAATATAGGCCGGGCGCGGTGGCTCAAGCCTGTAATCCTAGCTCTCTGGGAGGCCAAGGTGGGTGGATCGTTTGAGCTCAGGAGTTCGAGACCAGCCTGAGCAAGAGCGAGACCCCATCTCTACTATAAATAGAAAGAAATTAATTGGCCAACTAATATATATAGAAAAAATTAGCCAGGCATGGTGGCACATGCCTGTAGTCCCAGTTACTTGGGAGGCTGAGGCAGCAGGATTGCTTGAGCCCAGGAGTTTGAGGTTGCTGTGAGCTAGGCTGACGCCACAGCACTCACTCTAGCCTGGGCAATAAAGTGAGACTCTGTC